>JBBPBX010015426.1:0-16783 GCA_038048925.1 Garcialebias charrua | reverse complement strand
AAAAAAAAAAAAAAAAAAGCTGTAGAAACGTTTCGTCTTTCGTCCGAAAGACTTCCTCAGTCTGAAGCCCTGTTTCCATCCATTTTCATTTCGAATTTTGAGCTACCTCGCAAATATGTAAATACAAATTAATGCAGAGCATAAGTGTTTCCATCTACTGGCTTGAAGCGCTTTTTCCAAGCCGCGCACAGCGTCATTACGTCAGACGTCAGCGTCATTACGTCAGACGTCAGCACTGCGCATGTCTACAGTAGACCAGAGAGTAAACAGGAAGTAGCGGTTGAAAACAGAACCCGGTCACACATCTCGTCAAAATGGGGAGAATATTTCAGGTACGTGCTGCTGTCGGGCGAGTTGTATTTATTCTGTCATGCCAACTAGTTTTAGCGAGTTACATGTTGTTCGGAGCGGAAACAGCTGATCAGTCACGTGACGTGAATGTGCGCTACGGCAGCACGAGTCGGCAAATGTGTTTCCATCTGTCGTTTTGCGCAGCTGCTCGGTTTCGCAGCTCCCAAAAACCACCTCAAGCGAGCGTATAAACTTTTTGGCGAATTTCAGAAAGTAACTTCGTATTTTGCCGTTTCCATTAAGCTTTTCTGCTGCGATACTTCAAAATGCGCACCTAGAAACCTTGATGGAAACACGGCTTGAGAAGCTGTGTTCAGCTCAGTCTTATAAATAGCACCCTCCCACAGTGGATCAACCAGTTGGCTGATGACAGCCGAAACCAGCTGCTCACATGATCAAGGAGGACCATCAGCCTGACGATGGATCGTTAACACCCTGATGGTTGTTTGCTATTCACAGAGGGCTGAGTGATACTAGCAATAACAGCATTGTAAGTGGGGGACAGTTGAACCCGGAGGCCTCCACCTCTGTTTAATGATGGACGGTTTCTTTTCACAAAGATGGCCTCCTTTACTCCTCTCTCAAACCATTGTTCCTCTCTATCAAGGATGTGAACATCTTCATCCCTGAAAGAGTGACCTCTGACCTGGAGATGAGTGTAGACCGCAGAGTCCTGACCTGATGATGTTGATCTTCTGTGCTGGGCCATCCTTTTGGCCAGTGGCTTTTTGGCCAGAGGACCAGACTTAGCTTTTTTGGATTTTTCTACCTGGATTATCGGTCTTTTGCAGACACGTGACATTTTGCACTCCCGGTCGCCATATTGGGTGGAGACCGGTTCATTTAAACAGAGGAAGTCCATGCCTTAGCTGCTACTTCGTAAGGATCAATGTTGTTAATTGAAGCTAACTTCACCATGTAACGTTCTCTGGCTTCAAGGTTGAGTTTCTCTCTATAAGGCTTCTGCTCATTTTTATATTTAGTTTGCATTTTGCTGATGTTATTGTTCTGTATCGCACTGTGTTTAACATGGACTTCCTCTGTTTAAATGAACCGGTATCCACCCAACATGACGACCGGAAGTGCAAACAGACAAGAGCCGTGACGTCACGTGCAAAAGACCGATTGAGCATGCATCAGGGTGTTTGAGAATTGAGTTTCCTTACAAAAAAATATATCATAATGATGGTTTCTTAGTTTTTCAGCGGTGCTGAGTTAAAATTTAGGGTGTGCTTGAGCATCCCCAAAAGAGGCTGAAATCACCACTGGCACCCACACCGGCCTCCACCCTCATTTGCCCCACTCCAGGCTCTTTAGCAAGGCCCTTAACTCCCACCATCTATTCCTCCAGGTACTCAAGATGGCATCTCTCTGCTCCACACAGAGGGCTGTGGTAGCTCATGGTCTGTGGTTGTGTCAGGAAGGACATCCGGCATAAAAATAATTGCCAAGTCTTTGCACGAGTTAGTTCGCTGTGGCGACCCCTGACAAAGAGAATAGCTGGAAAAAAATAAAATAAAATAAAAATTCTATAGTGATCTAAAAACAAAAGAATCATGCTGATCACAATTTTTAATGCATGCCATTGGATGATTTTGGGAATAAAAACAGATAAAACATTTGAAAACAGAGTATTATAGTTATAAATTCACTTACAGTTTATGAGATCAAAGCAGTTTTTATGACACACATAATAAACTACATTTAATTATTACTTGTTCTAATTTCTGCTGATAATTTTCTATTTTTACTGCAGGAAATATTCACAGCCCTGCTGGGAGTGGGGAACATCTGCAGGATGGCAGTTGTTTTCTTCCTCACCCTAATCATAATCCTCATCTTGATTATCCGTACGTGAGCAGTGGATTATAGATTATGACTCCTCCACCACCCAGATTCATTTTGTGGTAATCTTTCAGAAAAAAAAAGTTTTTAATTACTGATTTTTGCTCCAACACAGGAAGGACAGCTCTGTCGAGGATGTCTCATCGTCCCAACATCTTCTCTGCTGAGAATATTTATGAAGTGGTTAAATGATGCTGTTTGGCAACAAAAACTTCTGGCTTCAAAACATCCGTTTGTTGTTCTTAAACATTCCATCTCGTTGTTTTATTAATGGTTAACAACTTAAAATCCTATGAATAAAACCTCCAAATGTCTTTTTCTCATCAGAAGACACTGAGATGGAAAAAGATGGAAAATGCTAAAATATTCTGCAGATTAATTAATCTGTTTATAGATTCTGTTGGTTTGCCAAGAAAAGTTTGTGGATTATAACTGTGTTCAGACTGCCATCTACTGGATTTACTGAATATCATCTTCAGGACATAAAGAAAAGTGGGTGATGTGGGTGGGTGGGGTGCACATGTTCTCTTCAGTCTACAGTATATACAGTAAAAGAGTAGCAAAGTTAAAATAAATGTAATATGACTATGTCTTTACATGTGTTGACTACTTTTTAATGAAATGAACAGACTTCAATTAAAGTGTTTGTGCCATGCAAAACCTATACTGTAAATACAAAAAGTGGAAGAAAACATCTCACATTTAAAAAAAATTGGCATATTACACAAGATTTTTATCATTTTGTCCTATAACTGGCTGTTTTTTATATACCTCGCAGAGCCAAAGTGAAACAGGAAGTGATGTCAAAGGGGAACTGTTTAAGAAGAGGAACTCCCCATTTGTTTATCGAAACAATATCTTTTGAACTGTGACTTTTATTAGTCTCTTTCTCGTAGTGACTCAAAATAATCTAAAGAAACTTCAAATTATTTTGTGTTTTTAGACATAGAAACAAATGCTCTGTTTACATGCATCCTCTTTGACATCACTTCCTGTTGTTGAACAAGTGAAAATCTCAACAAGTGTCCATCTCAATGGTAAGAATTTGTTTTTTGCCAAACATATATATTTCATAAATTTATAAATATTAACTTTGAATACAGTTCAGTATTTGATTTCATAGGCACACTAGTCAGACTTATTGAGTTGATTTTTCCATCTCTTCCTACTAATGTAATGGGTAATTCTTTTTTTTTTTTCCATCTCTTCCTACTAATGTAATGGGTAATTCTTTTTTTTTTATGTGGACAACTAAAACAAAGCTTTAGTTTTCATTGTTAGATTTTGCTTTCCTCTAGATTGATTTACTGTAATGTGTTTCTGATGTAGTCATACTGTATATAAAAGTAAAACAATAAACAACTGTTGATGCATGTCTGTTTGAATAAAACATAATTTAAAGTGGTTCTCTAACCCCCCTGTGGATCTGTAGCTCCGCCCCCAGACCAGATTAAAAAAAAACTCATGAAAATGGGCGTGTCGAGAGACAAGGAGGGGAGGAGGTGGGTGGTTGAGCTGCATTTACGCCCCCTGTGGCAACAAACTAAAACAAACTAAAACTCCAGGGACTTCCGGTTATGGCGGCCGCTTGAGCAGACGCATGCAACTTCGCTCCGCAGCTACTGCCTCAAATATGGCAAGATAACGGCTGTTCACTGCGATAAAATGCAAAAAAAAGGTGACAGTCTAAGGAAGAATGCCTAACCGAACTAAAAAGAACAAAGGCAAAAGCGACACGACCAAACAAACAACGTTGTTTGACTACAATCTGCGTAGTGAAGCCCGGAAAACTAGCAGAACCATGGCGGAACAAGGAGGTGAAAGCGACCCAGCAAGCAGTAAGTTTGACCAAATCTTATCTGCAATAACAAGCCTACGAACTGAATTCTCTTCTAAACTCGATGGAGTGTTGGAAACGCTAAAAAATATGAAGCAGGAGATGAAAGACTACAACGAACGGGCTTCACAAACAGAAGACCGCATCTCCCTTGCAGAGGATGAGGTGGCTAAGCTACGAGCTAACGTTAGCACCTTACAGGCTAACAACAAATCGATGGAAATAAAATTGATGGATTTGGAATCAAGAGCTCGCTTAAATAACTTACGGCTTGTGGGTCTGCCGGAAGGCGCTGAGGGCTCTGACCTATGTGCTTTTTTGGAGCGGTGGATTCCTGAATCGGTGGGGAGCAACGTGGACGCGGCGCAGGCCTCGGAGGGCCTGCAGGCCAAGGTGAGCCTGGAGTCCGCCTACAGACTGGGCCGGAGGATGGAAGGCGCTGCTCGACCCAGAACCCTGCTGATGAGGTTTGTGAATCTTCGTGAGAAGCAAAGGGTCATGAGAGCAGCGAGAACGAAGAAGGATATATATTATAAAGAGCAACAGGTCCGCTTTTACCCAGATTTGGCTCCGGGGCTCCACCAGCTCCGGAAAAAGTTTGACCCAATTCGGGAACAACTACGTAAACTGGGCATTCGTAATGGAATAATTCATCCTGCAACACTATTGGTGACATTTAAAAATAAAACAATGAAATTTAACTCCTTTGAGGACGCATGCAAGTTTATAAAAGAAATTGAGGAAGACTCAAAACATGCAAAGCCTTGAGGAAGGGAAAAGAAGAAAAAAAAGAAAAGGACACTGATGGTATGTTAAAAGATAAGAGGGGGAAAAAAAAAAAAATAATAAAATAAAATAAAAAAAATAAAATAATAATAATAATGACAATAATTTGAAATGTAAAGTCTTGTCATTGAATGGTATATTGGACTTATAGTTTAGTTCTACAGTAAATAGCTAAATACGTCTTATTTGTTTATCTCTTTACTGGGCAATGCAGTGAATATATTTGGTTAATTAAATAAATATATAAGGGTCTTTGAATAAATAGAAGTTTAAACTAGAGCATAGGTATAATAAGTTAGTTAGTCTGAATAGGCTCTAAACATAAGTGAACAGAGGTTAGAATTATAAATCATTATAATTTTTTTTTTTTTTTTTATTTTTTATTATTTATTTATTATTTATTTTTTTTTTTATTTTTTTTATTTTTTTTTAATTCAAGGCAGTATCGGGGGAAGTTGTTGCAGACAAGCAAGGAGTGGTGGTACTGATCCTCACCAGGTGAGGATTGGTTTCTGGCTATATCGGGAGACGTAATGGAAGTGGGAGGGATCCTCTCAACTTTGGGAGGGAGGGTGGGTGTGGGAAGGGAAGTTTTTGTTTTGTATTTAGTGGAGTTGTACGTAATGGATGTGCGACTTAACATTGTTTTTTTTTGTTGTTGTTGTGTCTCAAACAATGCAAATTTGTTTAATGGACTAATTTTATTACAGTATGTCTCAAACAGTAAAGTTTAATTTTATTTCATGGAACTGCAGAGGTCTTCAACGTCTTCAAAAAGTTAAACAAGTTATGAACAGATTAAAAGAAATGGATTCAAAAATTGTGTTCCTCCAAGAAACACATCTTCTTGACGAGGACTTGTTAAAGGTAAAAAGGAGGTGGAAGGGCAGCATTTACACGGCACCATACACTTCTCAGTCTAGAGGGGTAATGACTTTAATTCACGAATCTGTACCATTGCAAATTAAAAACATAATTAAAGATAAAAGAGGAAGATACCTAATTCTTCAAGGCTACTTAATGTCAGAAATGCTAATTTTAACTAACATATATGGTCCGAATGTGGATGATAATAAATTTTATACCGATATACTCCTCATACTAACATCACTAAAGGGGTTACATATAATGGGCGGAGATTTTAATTGTACATTGAATCCAAATTTGGACAGGTCAACAGGGACGGATCAATCGCATCTTAACTGTAGAAGTGCAATAAAAACTATGATGAGGGAACTAGAGTTACGTGATGAGTGGAGAGAGAGAAACTTAGTTAACAAAATATACTCATGCTACTCAAGTTCTTTCAAAACCTACTCTAGAATAGACTATTATTTAATTTCTACAGAGTTACAGTATAAAATCACAGAATGTTCCTATGAAAATATAGCTATTTCAGATCATGCACCATGTAGGTTAGTTTATAAAGATGATAAAATAAAGAGAGATCCTCCAAGATGGCAATTTCAACACAAATGGCTACGAGATGAAAATTTTGTGAAATACTTAAGGAAGCAAATAGATGAATTTTTTCAAATTAATACTATTGAAACATCAGCATGTATAAGATGGGAAGCTTTTAAGGCCTTTCTTAGAGGGCATATTATTAGTTATACAGGTTCCAAGACAAAACAAACTGAGAAAATTAGAACACAGATGGAAAATAAAATAAAAACAATACAAGAGGAAATAAACAAAAAACAAGATCCACAATTGGAAAAGGAATTATTAATTTTAAGAGCAGAATACAATAAACACTCTGCATCAAGAGCCGCTTCAAGTTTATTACGACTTAAACAAACATTCTATGAACAGGGAGATAAATCAGGAAAGCTATTAGCCTGGCAAATAAAACAGTTAGAATTTAGGCAACCAATTACATCTATTACAATAAATGAACAAACTTTACAAGATCCACAACAAATAAATTCAGCGTTTAAGAATTATTATGAGAATTTGTATAAAGCACAAGAAAAAATAACATTAGGAAAAACAGATGAATTCTTAACAAACTTAAATATACCTAAATTTTCAGAAGGAGATAGGGAAACCCTGAATTTAGAAATCACACAGGAGGAGCTGGGACAAGCTATAAACAATATGAAATCAGGAAAAAGGGGAGGACCTGATGGCCTCCCAATAGATTTATACAAAATTTTTAAAGATAAACTTTTGGCTCCACTACTAGATATGTTTAAAGAAATTTTCAACTCAAATTATCTTCCCCCATCAATAAACGCTGCCATGATTACTCTATTACCGAAACCAGATAAACCATTAGATATATGTGAAAATTTTAGGCCAATTAGTTTGTTAAATGCAGATCTGAAAATAATATCTAAATTGCTAGCCTTACGTCTACAAAGGATCTTGCCAAAAATAATACATCATGATCAAAATGGATTCATATTAGGGCGACAAGGTTTTCATAATGTGAGGAGAGTATCAAATATAATTTATTACAATAAGGGATCTCCAAACTCAGCTCTTCTATCATTGGATGCCGAAAAAGCATTTGACAGAATAGATTGGGAATTCCTTCTTCAGGTATTGGAAAGGTTTAATTGTGGAAATAAGTTTGTTCAATGGGTAAAAATATTATATAGTAACCCTTCAGCTGAAATTATAACAAATAGAAATATATCTAAACCAATAAAGATCAGGAGGGGATGCAGACAAGGATGCCCATTGTCACCTTTATTATTTACTTTGGCAATAGAGCCATTTGCTATTGCTATCCGTTCACATCCGCAAATTTATGGAATCAAAATAGGATCCAATGAACACAAAATCTCCTTGTTTGCAGATGATGTTATTTTATTTGTATCTAAAATGAGTAGCTCAATAAAACATATTTTGGATATAATTAAACAATATGGTGAGATATCGGGATATAAAATAAATAAAATGAAATCTTCAATGCTACTTCTTAACAAGAATGATAAGATAAATATAACTTCAGAAATACAAGAGTTTAAGATAGTAAATGAATTTAAGTATTTAGGAATATGTATTTCATCAAACATAGAACAGATATCCGCAACTAACTATAAACACATATTAAATACTGTAGAAGAATCTTTAGAAAGATGGATGCCATTGCCAATATCTATGATTGGAAGAGTAAATTTAATGAAAATGATTATATTACCAAAAGTGCTTTATGTGTTTCAGAATGTTGCCCTTCCACCTCCTCCTGAATTCTTTCCACAAATAAGAAAGATGATGATACGTTTCTTATGGAAAAACAGGAAATCCAGAATACGCTTAACATTACTATACCTCCCGTATGATCGGGGAGGCTTGAAATGCCCTAATTTTCAGTGGTACTATTATGCAGTACATCTTAGGTCTATGATGTTTTATTATAGTAAACATTCCCCACATTGGGTTGATATGGAAACACAAGATTTAACAGTAACACTCCCAGCATATTTATATTCCAATTCAATAATGAAGCTCCTGAAACAAACTAAAAACCCATTTCTTAAAAACACAATTAGAGTATGGAGAGATGTTAAAAAAATTCTAAACGATTCAACTAATTTATCTTTATTCAGCCCAGTGTGGGGAAACCAATTCTTTTTACCAGGTAAAACGGACCCAACATTTAAAGAATGGAAGGATAAAGGTCTCCAAAGGATTGAACACTTGTATGAATCAAATTCAGACACACTAATGAGCTTTCAAGAGTTACAGACTAAATTTAATATAAATAAGAATCAATTTTTTAAATATCTTCAACTCAGAAATTTTATAAAAACAACTCAGAACAATGTGCTGACAAAACCTCTAAAATCAATTTTAGAAGAAATGCTAACAAAAGATAGTTTAAAAAAAGGTATTATATCAGATTTTTATCAGTTATTGACATCATATTCTCTTGAAGGATCACAGGATAGATTTAATGCTTGGAAAGAAGACATAATAATGGAACTATCAGAGGAAGACTGGAAAAGAGCATGTACTCTTGCTCACACTAGCTCTATTAATACAGCTTTAAAAATGATTCATTACAAGTGGTTAATGCGGGTTTACATAACTCCTGTAGACCTTAATAAATACAATGGGGAGATACCTGATGTTTGTTCAAAATGTGTTGAGGAAAAGGGAACTTTGGTACATTGTATGTGGTACTGCAGGGAAATTATGTTATTTTGGACTGAAGTAAAAAATATAATTGAGAAAATCATTTCTAAACAAATAATTTTGGACCCAAAACTGTTTTTGTTCGGTCTATATCCTGAAAGACATAATTATACTAATAATGAACAAAAGTTTATTGATTTAAGTTTGATTAATGCAAAAAGATGTATATCGCTATGTTGGAAAAACTTAAATAGACCTACTGCGAATCAATGGTTACAGCAAATGTTATCGGCTCTTCCTTTGGAAAGGATAACGTATTTGTTAAAGGGCAAGCAAGGACTGTTTGAGTGTGTTTGGAACCCTTTTATTTTGTATGTAAAAAGTCTGGACACTTTAAATGAAAATGCAAACAATTGAAGAGCGTGCTGACCGCAGTTCCAAAGACAATAATAAGAGAAGACATGTATAGTTGGACTCATTATAAAAGAAATGAACAATGAAAAAAGAATTTTGAGACATTTTGTTGTTGATTGTATTTTTGATTTTTATTCCTTTTTATTTTTTATTTTTTTATTGTGTGGGTGGGGGTATTTTACTTAAGTTTGTTTATTATATGAATGTTGGTTTAATTGTGTAAAAACTCAAATAAATATATTTTGGAAAAAAAAAAACTAAAACTCCAGCAAACAACTTATAGAGTGTTTTCACGGCTCGTCATCAACCCCGAAATGTACCGGAAGTTAGCCATCTTGGCGACATAGCCTCAAAGCTCAAAGCTATTCTAGTTGTAAGTCGCGTCTTGTGTCACACCAAATCAAGAAATGGTGAATTATTGTCGTGTCCATGGCTGCCACAATCGGTCAGATCGAGAGAAAAACCTACAGTATTACAGATTACCACTCGTGATCACAAATCAAGGTGAAGTAATTCAGCAATTATCAGAGGAAAGTCGACGTCTGTGGCTGCCAGCCTAAACCAGAACTTGGATTGAAAAACACTGAGCAACATCCGAATTTGCTCTGCACACTTTGTGTCAGGTAATATATTTCTTATAGTAGATTATAGTGAATTAGTGCATTACACAAATCACAATTTTATTGCGTATAAAAATTCACACAATGAGCACGAGGACAGACCTTCGAAACACCACCTCCCTTTCTCTGTTCAAGACAGCCCTGAAAACACATCTCTTTAGACTAGCTTATCATTAACTTTACTAAATGTATTTTATATTATTTTGTATTTTATAATCCTTGTGTATTTTATATTTCAATTTGTCACTGATAATGTTTGAACTGTATTGGTTTGTTGAGTGTCCTTGGGTGTCCTGAAAGGCGCTTTTAAATAAAATGATGATGATTATTATTATTATTACAATCCTTGAACTGTGCTGCATAAAATGTATGGAGCATTACATTTTTTGTTGAGTTATTTGTTTTTTACTTGTTAAGAATCAAGAATCAAGAATCAAGAAGGTTTATTAACATTGCATCAATTTTCACCAATACAACGTAAATATGTAGTTACAGCATCCAGGAGAGAGAATGAGTGCAAAAAGCTGCAGCTCAACAAAGCACATGACATGTTTATCAACACATGATATGTTTATCAACACATGATATGCTCATAGCGCGGCCAGTCCCAATCTGTCCCCAGATGAAGGTCAAAAGCAGGAAAACAGGCAAAGACACGGGGTTTCACAGCATTGATATTAAAAAAAGATGAATCACATTTTGTCTTCAAGACACCGCGTGATCCAGTAAAAACCATATCAGAAAGCACATTTAGTTACAATAACAAATGGAGAGACGGCAGGCAAGGAGATAGAGTCTGTGAGTAATTTCAGACAAACACAGAGTTCAGCAGATGTGCAGCTGGGTGTTATCTGAGGCTTCACAGAAATCTCTGGGGAGGGGGAGGGGGGGGGACTCTTCAGCTCCACACTCCAGGAGAATGGCTTCCCACAGCCTACTTTTCAAGGACATGTGCAGAAGCCAGATAATGTTCTTGTTTGTTATCCAATAGACCACAGTGTTCTTTTCCACTGCCGCCTTCAAGTCTGTGGTGCTGTTTCATGGCCGAAAGAAATCCAAATATGTGGTTCTGCTCCGCTCCGCTTCATGAACTTCCATCTGTCCCTTGATTGATCCGGGGTGGCTGTAAACAAGTCCCAAAACGGACAGCAGGTGCGCGGTGGTCCACCACTGCTCCAAGCGAGCGATTGAGCTCATACAACAGCTGGGATGAGGAGCTCACGGCCCGGTTCAGAGAATTTTGCTGATCAGGTAGTGCCGACAGCGCGCTGATAGCTGCCGAAGCCTCCCTCAGCTTCCAGTAACAAACAACTCCGCTTACGCCAAAAAACAGAGCAGTTGCTACCAATAATCCAATAATCCACAAATCCTCCACGTCTTCGACACTTAAGACGGTCAGACACATGGGCTGCCACTGACCCCACGAGTCCATCACGTATCCAGCCGCGTGTGTGTCGGAGGGACAGACAGCTTCTCCTGGCACGGTCCGCTTCGTGGAAAAAATCTTATCCATTGAAGAAACAGCCCAATTTATTAATTCCATATTGGTTCGAGTGAGCGCTGAAGGGTCGCAGACGAGACGAAAAGCAAGCAGGGAGTAGGAAAAACTTAGGGAGGGAAGAGCAGAAAGATATGCGACCTGCCTTGCCGAGTGCCGGAAAAAGAAGAAAGCTTTCAGTTGTTGAGTTGTTTATGCTGATCATTAAAAATTCATAAAAGCACAGCTATCATGACACAGTAAATAATCCTGTTTTCTTGGTTGTTAATGAATGAATCTAGAGAAACTACACAACTCAAGTTGAAAAGCAAACAATACGTACAAACACTAAATATGTAAGAAGCACATACAATAACCTAAATTAACTGTTCTTGTGTTGTTTGACAACTGACAATCCGGTGCTATGTTGTAAATCCTGTTTTGAAATTCATATGCATATTAACACACCAATTATTTACAACTTCATTTAAGTAATTTTTATTTTATTATGTTTTTTCTTTTCTTAGGCAAACGTGCTCCATTGTACAGCAAGGATGATCCAGACTGGGTGCCTTCACTGAAGACGTGTGCTGCAGAGTGCAGTTGGTGCTGATGGTGGGATGACATCTGGCAGCTGAACGTTTCAACCGACGACAAAAAATAACTAAAAAAAAACATGGCAAATAGCACATGTTAGAATCCATGTTGAACGTGTCTAAGGCTGTGTAAGACAAAAATACACAATCTTGAATGGCCCTCTTCTACCTATTGATTTTCTAACATGTAGAGATCCAGAAAAAGTTGCATTAATCGATATGATTGGCTTTGTGTGCTGTGCCTTGGTTAATCTGTCACCACCTTTAGTGGGTTTTGAGTAGCTGAATTGTAAAAAGAACAAGTGGATTGAAGAGTGATAGCTGATGTGAACCTTTTTTTTTTTTTACATTGTTCCACCTTTACTTTGAAGTTGTTTTTGCAAATATGGGGCAGACATGATTTTTCATTCACTGCACTCTTTATTTGAGCATGAATTACTATATCATTACTGTTTATGTATTGATTTGATGAATGTAATTTTGATTATGCTTTTTCTGTAATGGATATCACACTGACGTGAGCAAACAAGACAACTTACATATTACAACATATGTTTCACATAGTGGTGCTGATACTGTATAGCTCACGTCGATTTAGAAAACCTCTTTTAAACCGAATAAATGACATTATGTATCATTAACCATTTTGTTTGTGCACTTTTTGTATTGACTAGAAAATATTCTGCCAAACTCAAAGTACCTAGTTGTAATGTAAAAAAGCTCTATATAAAGACAACCATTCGTACTATTATCTTAAAAGATAAATGTCTGCAGAATGCACCTCAAAGTTCTTACTGTAATTAGATTTATAGAGTGTAAGCTGTTATTTATATAATTTGTGTTGAAACACTGTACAAGAGTTGAAATTTTTGAAAAACACTGTCAGCCATCATTGTACTTCACATGTTTATTTAAAAAATATGTATTGAGGTAGTTCTGCACAGAGCTTCTATAAGATGAACTGAAACACACATTTAGTCTGGATTAAGAAGGAAAATCAAGGCATTGCTCTCTGGAACCGCTCAGATCTGGTTGATCCAGGGATCAAATGTAGCTTAAAAAACAGGGATCTAAGATCATTTTGACAAAATTTGCTTCAATCCTCAGACTGATGTGATGAGTCACATACATTTACAATAAGAATACATAGCTAGTGTGTGTTTAAAAACACACCCAAAATATATTTATATGTACACACACAAATTAAAAATTAAATATAAATCACCAAACACCAAATAATTCACAATGTCTGCGTAGGTCACAGCTGGTAAGGTCTTCTCATCTTCTGACATGTTGGAGATATGGGTCTTGGCTGCCAATTATTTGTATTTTATCCAAATAACGTTCCTTTGCTGCAGGCTGAAGCTGGTCCACATACTCTCTTGCAGCTTCTGTCTTCTTTACAGAGGTTTGTTTTCAAGACAACATTGTCACAATGAGAAATAAAACTGGAGCTCCGACTTCAACTACTATTTGTTTACAGCGCGAGTGTCTCCGTAATGGCGGTGCTTCCGGTATTGCGCAATTTTTGTGACATCGGTGAAAAGGGTCTATAGCAAGCAAAAACAAAGAATAAATATGTAGATGTATTTATCTATTCCCACCCGATCTATCCAAAACAAAAGGGCTAAAAAAACAAATAAAGAATAATATCACAAGGTATTCCGTGACCAGGGTTCAAACCTGGGTCTGTCAGATGCCAAACCTGCACTATACACCATTGCCCTATCGTGGCATATATGCATTACTCGTCCATAGCAATATAAGAAAACAAATACAACCAACTAGTTTTGATGTAGTGAAAAGTATTCCTAAAATAAATAAGTTAAAATATACAAATAACTATTGCCATTCCGAAAACTATAATATGCTTCTTTGCAGTACTTTTCCGGAGTGCAATGTACCACTTCCATATAAGGTATGAACTGCAGCAAGGACCTTCCATCTCTGCAGGGGATTGGCTCTGCTTGAACCACTTTTGTGACGTCAGAGTGTACAAGACACGTCAGAGTGAACAGTCCTTGACCAATAAGAAAATTAAGCTGCAATACCTATGTTCAACCCATAGGGTTACCGTAAACACGTTTTTAGACCAAATATTGCCGATTTAAACTAATGTAAAGGATTTTTTTATTAATCTGACACCCTTTACCTTAATTAATTACTTATTCAGATTGAATAGTATTTCACGGATTATTTTCTTTTTCAGGTTCACCCAATATTTCTGTGATCATTTATGATGGACAATAACCATAAAGCCATTAAGTGACAATGAGACGTTGATTTTAGTCGGTATGCCAAAAGACACTACCTTTTATTTAAAATAAATCAACTAAAATTAACACCATTACACTTGATTGACTGATTTCAATTTCTTACAAATTAAACTCATCAGCACATTTAAATTGTAACACAACAGACATCAGTACAAGATGACAATAATACTTTTTATCTGGAGGTTCTTTAGCTTAATGTAGTTACCAGCTTAGAATGAGATGAAAGGAGAGATTTAAGAGGAATAGGTCAAGGATGGATAGATAGTTTACAGGAAATTAAATGTCTTGATTATGTTACCAGAAATGACACTTTCCATCAGACTTCTACTGAATCCCAGGTACGTTTGTAAACAGCTGACTCATTACCTTTAAGACGACAACCTGGTAAGAGAAGACCTTAGCCTTTCAGACGCACAGAGTGCTTGCAGGCCTAGTACGTCCGAACTGGTTATTTGTTTACTTTTCAACGTCTCCTGGGGTCGTTTACGTTTCAACATCTCCTGTCATTTCCAACTCTGACACGTTCACGGAAGCGAAGACGCTATTACTGAAAATGTTGAGATCAGGAAAACAGTGTTTTCATTGGTCGTGAACAGGAGAAGAGAGTGATAACGTGAAGCTTTAGACTTCGAGGTCAACAGAGAGTTTGTTTAGAAAACAAAGAGGACTAGTACTGTTTTAGGAAAAGTGTCTGAAAGTGAAGATATACAGAAGCTCATGAGAGATTTAGCTGTTTCTCATTTTATAACAAAATTGAACAAGTCAGTTTGACATATTATTCAACTCTGACACTTATTAGACACCTTCATTTGCAGAAGTGACACAGTAATGCTTCACATTAAAGAATAACACAGCATAACATATGTGATCATAAAACATATTGTAAAGATACAACACTGCTCATGAATAACACAGGTGAATGCTTTGCTTATACTTGTATTAGAACAAAATCAAAGAATATAAATAGTCTCTTTGTCAGGCTGGGATTAGGACTGCCCCCTCTCTGTTACATCTAAGGCTACTTGGTGTTGCGCTCCTACCACGTGGCCCCCGGGTGGGTGTCCTTTTGCCTGCGGGCGGGCTGGGGGCCCTTGCTGTCGCCTTCGGGGGTTGGGCGCTTGGGCATGTGTCGGCTCGGCCTGGTGGCTGCCTAGTGGGGCTCGGGTCCTCAGGTCCTCTGGTCCTATCGGGTCCAGGCCTGAGGGGTGGGCGCCCCCGGTGCCTGGGCCTCAGTGTCCAGGCCTGGGGCTACGTCAGTGCAGCGGGCTCTTGCAGCGGGCTCCGACGGGGGCCTGTGGGCTTGTCGCTGTTGGCCTCCCGGCGGTCATTGTGTGTGGTCGCTGGTGGAGCTCGTCCGGTTCTCCCCCTTGGTCGGATCTGGGAAGTGGGCGAGTGGCTTGTCCTGTTCGGGTGGCCCTGGGGACTCTGGGCTCGGGGTCCTTCTTGGGGTCTTGGGCTTTGATCGCCCCTTCGTCTGCCTCGGGCCTTGGGGGGACGGATCTCTGATGCTTCACGGTCGCTACTAAATGTTCTATTGGAGGAACCTTATTCACTTATGCATGCTCACAACCACACACAAATGGATGCAGGGATGTATATGTAGATATCATATGCAGATATGTAGATGGATATGTGATATGAATGCATATGTATGTATACTGTATATATATTTGTAGGTATGGGTATGTTTATTTATGGAAATCTACTGCAAGGTCATGAATATTATTAGTCTTTATGCATGTATTTTTCGTTGCTATGTTCTGTCATGTGCATTGCAGGATTGCGGACGGAGGTTGGGTGTGTTTGCCTTGTGCTTTTTTTGTGGATAATTGTTGTTTTGTTGTCTTACTTTCTATCTTTCCTTTCTCTATAAAAAAAAATCATATTTGTGTGAGATGATGGCTGTAAGGTGAGAAGGGAGGACATCTATAAAAGGAAAAAAAAGTATCTTTGTTAATGAATATGTTGTTTGATTCAAACTAAAAAAGACTAAATGTCTGTTTACTGAGAGGTCAGTAAAGGTCATCACTGGAACAGTTAAAAAAAAGACGAAGGTGTAATCTCACATCATAGGGGACCTCGTCATGTCCACTACACTAATACGCACAATTATGTGAAGATTGAAGACATAGTGCTATACAACATTCTGGACACATTCTAGGGAATTTATCAGCTAAAAAAAGTTAATTTTGAGTTTAGTCCCTCTTTAAGCAGCACCAACGATCTAATTTTGAGCTTTTTACAAGTTTGAAACATCATAAAACTTCAAAAGTAAAATGTAGGTTTTAACAAACACTTGGGAGAAAAAAGCAGATTGAAGAGGAAGTTCTGACTTGCTCTGCTCAACACACTGCGGGCTCTTGAACTACCCAATTAAAAAAACAAGAAAATTACTTGTCAGTTTAGGAAGTCTTCTTCTGCATCACTGAAAAAAATGGGCATGTTTTTTTGGTGCAACATATGAAATGTATGTTTAAAAAAAAAGGTGTGTG
>JBBPBX010015425.1:32871-49476 GCA_038048925.1 Garcialebias charrua | reverse complement strand
GATGACGTGGATACATCACCACCAAGCCTTCTGATGAAACGCTGGCCTGCATTCTTCACTAATAAGCAGGTACACATATTATTCTGATGGTCATTGTCCAGTTGTACAGCACACTAATTATTATTATTTTTTTTGTCTAACCGCCATAGTGGATTTGTGCGCCAAATTGAAGACAAAACAAAATGTGGACCTAACATTTAGAGGGATGACGTGGATACATCAACACCAAGCCTTCTGATGAAACGCTGGCCTGCACTCCACTAATAAGCAGGTACACATATTATTCTGATGGTCATTGTCCAGTTGTACAGCACACTAATTTCTTTCTTTCTTTTTTTTGTCTAACCGCCATAGTGGATTTGTGCGCCAAATAGAAGACAAAACAAAATGTGGACCTAACATTTGGAGGGATGACGTGGATACATCACCACCAAGCCTTCTGATGAAACGCTGGCCTGCATTCTTCACTAATAAGCAGGTACACATATTATTCTGATGGTCATTTTCCAGTTGAACAGCACACTAATTTCTTTTTCTTTTAATTTTTTAAAATTTGTATGGAATTCTAAAGGATTGTGGAAAAAGACCTGCTGCTGGAATCTTATTCTGTCCTTCATGATCACACCCTGACTAACCCTGTGTTTATGTGCAGTGACGACAGTGATGGTCCCATATTAAATAATATAAAAACAACCAATTTAGAAGTTTTCCCATTTCAGTCAAATAGTGACAAAATGACCAAGAAGATCTCTCAAATAGTCCTTAGACCAATACTGATTTTACAATGTTCATTGTTAGAAAATTTCAAAATGCTTGACCAAACAGTAGTTATCATTATGTTAGCATAAACTGTATTTGATACAATTCCTGTTCTGTCATGGTGGTCTGTTGTAGTTCAGCAATTTTATTCCCTAATGGTTTTATTTATGGCAATTATTTTTTTGTTTATCTTTAGGATGGTGATGAGTTATTTGGCCAAATGGACGTTGGGACCTTGTTGCTGAATCCTTAAGGTGTCACCCCCTGCCCCAACATCAGATCTTCACCCGGCGAGCCTGAAAATCGTCAATGAGGGCGACATTTTTGTGGAAAAGCTCATGACCCTGCCAGAAGCTGTGAGACTCCTTTTTGGGCTCACATATGAACTCCATGTAAACTACCCAAAGAAAATCAGAAATACACTCCTGTTCATTCATCAGGTACTGTATTCCCCCCCCCCCAATTTGGGAAGTATTGAGTTGAAACTGAGAATTCAAACAGAAAATTCAACTTGTGTAAAAATGCTGCAGGTGCTCTACTTTTGGTTAGATGGGGAAAAAAATCCTATTTAGCAGCTATAAGTTTATTGTTTTACTCCTGAAGTTTAGTTTGTAGCCGTCTTTCAAAAACAAACATAATAGGAACAAGAGTTGTAATGTAACTGTTACAGAGAAACTTTCCTGTTCATCTAAAAAAGCTAAGTCTGGTCCACTGGACATTCAAAAAAATATAAAACAAAACAAAGCAAAAAAAAAATAAATGTAGAAACGAGCTGAATACAGCAACTCAGACTGAGGAAGTCTTTCGGACGAAAGACGAAACGTTTCTACATTTTTTTGCTTTGTTTTGTTTTATATATTTTTGAATGTCCAGAGGACCAGACTTAGCTTTTTTAGATTTTTCTACCTGGATTATTGAGCATGTATCAGAGTGTTTCCTGTTCATCATTACTTGTTTTAAACAATTGTTAGTGCCACCATGCTAGTTAATTTTTTTGTTGAAATTTTTTTTATTTTTATTATTATTATTATTTTTATTTTTTTATGTTTAATTTTTATTTTTTTATCATTAAGGCTTCCAAATAAAATAACTGTACGGACAATTTTTTTAAAGACAATTTACATGTCGAAGCCATTGAAGGGTTCCATGTTAGTCTTTTGACCAGATTAATGATGTAAATGATAAAGGATACCTCAGATCATAAGATGTTATGTAAGCATGTTCCCCTTTGCACAAGATATTAACATTCTTAATTTCACCTATCAAAGTAAAATGGTTAATTTGGTAAAACGTTTGAAAATCCATTTTTGTAAAGGCTTAAATGCAGAATTGTATTGACTTAGCACTTTACTCAGATTTAGTTTTGTACTAAAGTTTAAATTCTTGAACATGGTGAAATGTGTACTCAGATTTACATGTTTAAAATGTTACTATTCCACTATTTTTGCAATAAATTTGTGAAAAATAAATTAAATTGTCATTTTTTGTGTAAGAAACAACAGGTAGTATACAGACAATTATTGTGTAATGTTAAAAAAATCTAATTTATTATTATTATTATTATTATTATTTACATTTAGTATTTCTAACTAAAAAAGATGAGAAATGAATACTGATAAACATGAGAAACAAATACTGATCATCATGGGTAATGATTACTGATATATATGATTAATGGTTGAGATAATTACTCGTAAACAATGGTTTTAAAAACTTGAGTTGTTTTAGTACAAGATTATCTTGGACACAAGACTTTAAGTAAACAGAGCTTGATTTGTTTTGTTTTTGATTTTGTAAAAACTGGAGATCCCCTCGCAATCGCTTTCCACATTCTGCTTTAGTAATGATTACTAATTTGGGTTTACAGTGTACCACATGCGGTGCAAATGACAATAAAGACTCTCTCTCTCTCTCTCTCTCTCTCTCTCTCTCTAGGAACCACGAGTAAGCCTGCAGTCTGAGAGTGAAGTGTTCTGCTGGGAAAATATGGAACAATAAGATCTCAAATATAAGATGGAGATAGGTTGTTGAGAGCTTTGTAGGTTAGAAGTAATGTTTTGAATTCTAGTCTTGATTTGACAGGGAGCCAGTGGAGAGAAGGCAAAACTGGAGATACTGTAGTCCCTCGCTACTTCACGTTTCGTTTTTCACAGATTCTCTACATTGCGGTATTTCAAATAAAGATGGGGCATGACACAATTGGCTGATTGATGGATGAACCATGGATTGTTTATTTAAAATAAATTAGTTTAAATGATTTTGCACCATATGTGAAGCCCACAAGTGCAAGGGGGAGCTCCCTCCTGCAGCTGATCAACTGATCTCCTCCTCTGCCCTGCACATTTTTCCTGCTACAGCAGCTTTGTGAAGAGTTAACCCTCTGCTGTCCAGATGCACCGATCGACTTTTGTCTTCCAACTTAAAATTCTAAGTATGTCACATTGTAAAAATCATCACAAAATATGTGTTAATAGTTATTTTTAAGTATTTTAGAGCTGCTTTGTTCAGTTGTTGAAATGTAATTGATCAAAAAGTACATTTCTGCTCAGTGCTGCAGAGCTGAAGCTGTGCGACATCTTGGTGTCCCGCTGCACTTCTCTGCTCTACAAATTAAATTTAAATACTGTAATATTTTAAATAAACAATCCTGTATGGATTGTTTATTTAAAAAAATACAGTATTTAAATTTAAATAGTTTATTTAAGGAGGGAGATTGGGTTTAACAGGTGATGAGTGAATGTGATTAAAGCCGGCACATGTCATGACAAACTTTGCTGAACTTGGACAACTATTTCTTCTTCGTTGTTTTTCCCTGGGCATGGTCCCAACCACCTGTGATAAACAAGAGAATACTGTATTGGTAATTAAAACAAAAGGCAGTTTGAAAGTTATGTTTTTTTTTTAAGAAAAAGGTAAATGCTGTATCTAGTTCACTCAGTGTCTCCAATGATGATGTATGCATACCTCATCATAAGTTTTCATGATGCCAGGTGTTTTTGCATGTTTTGGTACTCCTCTGGCCTGGATGACTGTAATCAGCTGGCTTGAGTGCTTGTCTAGATGGACCAGGAATGTCTGCTCAAGGGGAAGAGCCACCAGCCTCTGGAACTCTGCATTAATGTGAAAAACTGATTTTAAAATGCAACATATTTAGTATGTGCAAAGAAAAATGGCAACCAATTATTCCCAACATCTATGTAAAAAAAAAAACTTGACATTTAACTTAAAACTGCATTACTTCCTCTTTCTGCTGGAACAGCGCAGAACATCTGTCCTTGAGATCCTCTAGCTATGCCAGGTTCTTCATCAGGATGGATCAGGACAGAATGGGTTTTATTATGGGTTGACTTTTTATTCACCTGCCTTTTAGATGTAGCTACATAGATATTTTTAATTGTTTAATCACTGGATGTTCTACAACTGCTTAACTTATTAGATCAACCTGATTCAGAATAATCCTCCACAGCTAACAGCCATTAGCATACACAAAATGGCCGCTACACTTGATTAGGTTTAGAATGCATAACATGTCAAACTAAATCAAATGATCAAATATTGATGTAAATTTTGGTGAATGTCTTTTAGCACAACTCTAAATTTCATATGTATTAAATGACATTAAAAAATATACATATTGACTTGTTGTTAGCTACAAGTTGTGTGTTTTTAAGTAGCATTTTCAGTTAGCAATAAAAGCTAACTGAACTTAGAGTGGTTGCCTAGCAACAGCGTCAGTTGGAGATCACTGTAGAGAAGTCAAACCGTTTTTAGGCTCTGCTCCAGTGTATCTGTAACTGTCAACAGAAACTGTTGTGTAGAAGAAACTGAGCAACATAAAACTACTTTGTATCATACAGACTTGATTTCAGCTCAAACTACCAACTGCAGATATAAGGTTTGTATTTTGTTGTTGTTAATTCTCTGAAGTGTCATGCAGTGTACTGTACTGTTTTATGCTAGCAAAAATGTTTAGCATAATAAAATTTGTAGTTTTACCTTGCTAACTGATGAAACAAAGAGGAAGAGGTCCGTGACTTTAGACATTCAAGATGTTTATGTTCTTTATAATGTTTTTGTTACTTTAATATATATATATATATTTTTTTTTTATTCTGTATTTCTCCTTCATGTTTGTCTATTGTTGATTGTTCAAGGAAATTTCTACTGTTATTGTTTTCATCATTCTTTAGTTTGTAGCAGGTCGCTTTTGTAAACGAGTCTTCGAGGCTCAATAAGATTAACCTGACGAAATAAAGGTTGAATGTTTGATAAATTTTTTTTAAAGGAAACAACTGAGAAGTGAAACTTCTGTCGTCACAGCTTCAACACCGAAGGACAGAGATCTCCCAACCAGTAGCAGCTGTCCAGATGGAGACGGCCACAGGTAGAGAGGACTGTGGGGCAGCAGAAACCAGGAGAAACCAAGATCTGAATTCCTATGAAGGTAATGTGAACTCTTCAAAGACTGAAGTCAGTGATGATGATGAAACTAAACCGTTACTGTCATATCTTTACCAACACCAAGAGGAAGACGGATGTAGTCGAATCAGCGTCTCAGCTGACCAGAGAGAAGAAGCATCCGATGAAGAGGAGAGTGAAGAATCAACAGAAACTACCATGACCCAGAACAACAACAACTTGTCTCTTCAGAGACATACGAAAAGTAATTCAAGACACAAGTCTTCAAGTTGTTTGGTTAAGAAAGGTCTAGAAGTGGAAAAAAATGTACAGTCATGCAGTAAAGATAAGACCATACTGTATCAGTTTGGCTGTGATGAATGTGGCAAAAGATTTACCAGAAAAGGAAATTTAATAACACACATGAGAATCCACACAGGAGAGAAACCATTTGCTTGTGAACTTTGTGGACAGAGATTTACCCAACAGGCCCATTTAAACACACACACGAGAATCCACACAGGACACAAACCATTTGCTTGTGAACTTTGTGGACAAAGCTTTAGACATCAGTTCAGTTTAAACACACACATGATAATCCACACAGGACACAAACCATTTGCTTGTGAACTTTGTGGACAAAGCTTTAGACATCAGTTCAGTTTAAACACACACATGATAATCCACACAGGACACAAACCATTTGTTTGTGAACTTTGTGGACAGAGATTTACCCAAATGACCAATTTAAACAGACACATGAGAATCCACACAGGACACAAACCATATGCTTGTGAACTTTGTGCACGAAGATTTAGCCAAAAGAACACTCTAAACAGACACATGAGAATCCACACAGGACACAAACCATATGCTTGTGAACTTTGTGCACGAAGATTTAGCCGAAAGGACACTCTAAACAGACACATGAGAATCCACACAGGACACAAAGCGGTGGTTTGCAATGACTCATAAAACACACATAAGAAATGATACACATGAAGGACAACAGCTGTGTTAAATATTAAGAAAAGTCCTGAAGACAAGTAAGAGTTCACATGTAATCAACACTGAAAGATTCCAGGGTTTGTTGATAACAATACAAGTGATGAAAATGTATGCTGTCAAGAAATTAAATGGGTTTTACTTACATGTATATAAATACTGTACTGTATATATATATATATATATATATATATATATATACTATATATATATANGAGATTTTATCTTCTCCTCTCTTGGTCCTCGAGGAACGAAGGACCCAGCTCCGGGTGGACAGCGTGTCCCATGAATCCAGTCCTCTCTCCTCCTTGGCTCAGTTCAGCTACTCTGGGTGGACATCGGAAGAGGACGCGGAACCGGAGGACGAGCTCTGCTCCATGCCTGTCCCTCAGCCTAATCGTCGCCACCGGAGCGGCCGAAAACGAATCCAGAAGCGGTCCAATGCGCTGGTCCCGGCGCCTTCGGCGGTTCCGGCTCGGTTCGGCGGAAGCGAACTTCCCAAGGTCAGTCCCAGCGCTTCCACGGGGACGGGTCCTGTCGCCTCACCTTCCAGGGTTCCGGTGAGGACAGGGTCCAGTACCTCACCGTCACTCCGGGCTGTTCCTGTTCAGTTCAGCGAGACTGATTTTTCCAAACCAGGTTTTGATGTTTTCGTGGGGGCGGGTTCCGTTGCCTCACCTTCCAGGTTTCTGGTGGGGACAGACCTTGACCTCTCACCTACACACACAGATTCATCGAGACTCAGCTCTGTCCCCTCTCACTCTTCCCCCCGTTCGTCCAGAGACAAGGTGAAGGGGGCCAACCTGTCAATCAGCCAAAACAACAAAACTCTATCACTCCAGCAGGGGTCACCCCAGGAGTGTCTTCAGGGGTGATAGACACTGCCACAGTAAATCACATAAATTACAACCTTGAAAAACTGTTTTCCTCAGCCAAAAATAATCCGGACTGTTCAAAACTAAACCTCACTTTAGCCAAAAAACTGTTATTATCAGTACATGGTCTCACATCCATCCCCTCATACCACTGTATCCTGATGGAGATTCATTCCATCTTAGAAACAGCCCCAGCTTCCTGTTCAAAATCAGTTCCGGTTTTTCCTCTGTCTCCCCACCACTTGCAGTCCTACCTGCAGGGTCCTGTTCTAAGGGGGTCTTGGCTGATGCCCTTTCTGCGACCCGTTATGAGGGAGTTCCTGTGTCCGGGAAGGGTTTCTGTTCTGGTCCTGGACCACGTCGTCGCCGCGGTAGGGATTGGTGGCAAAGGGGACCTGCCGACTCCTCTTCTTCGGTTGCAGACGACTCCTCCTCTTCGGCTGCAGACGACTCCTCCTCCTCGACTGCAGACTCGACGGTGGTCTCCTCACCTGCAGACTTGACTGTGGTCTCCTCGCCGACCGTAGCAGACGTCACCACGTCGACTGCAACAGGCTCGACGGACGACTCCTCGCCTGTACCAGACTCGACGGACAGCTCTTCGGCTCCTGGTCCTACGTCTTTGGAGGGTCCCGACACCTCTACGTCTTTGGAGGGTCCCGACGTCTCTACGTCTTTGGAGGGTCCCGACGTCTCTACGTCCCAGGAGGTACCCCCTCCAGTTTCCTGTGCCGAGGGGTCCCAGGAGGGACCCCCTCCAGTTTCCTGTGCCAAGGGGTCCCAGGAGGGACCCCCTCCAGTTTCCTGTGCCGAGGGGTCCCAGGAGAGGACCCCCTCCAGTTTCCTGTGCCGAGGGGTCCCAGGAGGGACCCCCTCCAGTTTCCTGTGCCGAGGGGTCCCAGGAGGGACCCCCTCCAGTTTCCTGTGCCGAGGGGTCCCAGGAGGGACCCCCTCCAGTTTCCTGTGCCGAGGGGTCCCAGGAGGGACCCCCTCCAGTTTCCTGTGCCGAGGGGTCCCAGGAGGGAGCCCCTCATGTTTCCTGTCCCAGGAAGGTCCTGGAGGACTCCTCCCATGGTGTCTCGCAGCACGAGGTCTCGCAGCCAGAGGTCTCGCAGCCAGAGGTCTCGCAGCCAGAGGTCTCGCAGCCAGAGGTCTCGCAGCCAGAGGTCTCGCAGCCAGAGGTCTCGCAGCCAGAGGTCTCGCAGCCAGAGGTCTCGCAGCCAGAGGTCTCACAGCCAGAGGTCTCGACACCGATGGAGGGTCTCCATACCGCAGACGTCTGCTCACCTGATGTCTCGCACGACTCGCCCGATGCCTCAACATCTCCAAAGGGTCACGGTGCCTCTACATCTCCAGAGGGTCTCGATACCTCTACCAGGTTTACAGAGGGTACTGCAGACGCCTCGACGTCGACGGAGGGTCCCCGCGTTGCAGACGTCTCGACATCGACTGAGGGTCCCCGCGTTACAGACATCTCGACATCGACTGAGGGTCCCCGCGTTGCAGACGTCTCAACATCGACGGAGGGTCCCCGCGTTGCAGACGTCTCGACATCGACGGAGGGTCCCCGCGTTGCAGACGTCTCGACATCAACAAAGGGTCCCCGCGCTCTCAATGCCTCCACGTCAATGGAGGGTCTGCATGTTACAATTGACGTCTCACCGCCTCCAGACGTCTCACCGCCAGCAGACGTCTCATCGCCCGCGTCCAGAATGGCTCCCACACCCGTGCCCAGTATGGCTTCCACGCCTGCGCCCAGAATGGCTCCCACGCCTGCGCCCAGAATGGCTCCCACGCTTGCGTCCAGAATGGCTCCCACGCCTGCGCCCAGACTGGCTCCCACGCCAGTGCCCAGACTGGCTCCCACGCCAGTGCCCAGGTTGGGGTTTCGTCCCTCAATGACCACAGACTCTACGACGGTGGATGCCTCTTCGCCGGTCGACTCCTCGTCGGGTGCAGATGGCTCTTCGCCGACCTTCTCCTTGTTGGGTGCAGATGGCTCTTCGTAGGCCGTCTCCTCGTTAGCACCGACTGTAACCGACGACTCCTCTACGTTGGCGCCCGACGACTCCTCTACGTTGGCGTCCGACGACTCTTCTACGTTGGCACCCGACGACTTTTCTACGTTGGCGCCAGACAACTCCTCTACGTTGGCGCCCGATGACTCTTCTCTGTTGGCGCCCGACGACTCCTCTCCACAGGCGCCCGACTACTCCACGCCGCCTGTTGCGAAGGCTCCTCGGTCCTCCATGCGGCCTGTTGTAACGGCTCCTCGTGCAACTCGTGTTGGACAGTCTCCTGGTTGTCTGCCTGGATTGACTACTCGTGATGGACGGTCTCCTGGCCACCCGCCGGATCGTCTCCTACCTGTTGGATGGCCTCCCGGTCTCTCGCAGGTTCGACTCCTGCCGGATGGATGGTCTCCGGGCCGCCCGCCGGATCGACTCCTGCCTACTGACGACCTCCTGGTTTTCCTCTTTGACCGTTTGATAATTTCGTAGTTCCTCTCTTTGACTTTAGTTCCCGTAGTTTGTCTTAGGCCTTTGTGTTTAGTCCCCGTACTTTAGTCTTAGATCCGGTCTTGGTGTTTATTTTTCCTCAGTTTTTCTTTGTCTTTGTTTGCTCCCGGGTCTCGTCTGGCTGTTTTTTTTGTTTTTGCCCTTGTGTTTTCCTTGTGCCCGCCATCCTTGCGGTTCCTCCCTCTGCCCGTCCTGGGTTGGGTGTTTTCTGGGGTCGCCAGGGGGCGTCCTTTGAGGGGGGGGGTACTGTGAGGATTGTGAGGCTTCCTTGTTTGTTTTCCTGCCTGTCTCTTGTCAATCATCCCCAGTCTGTCTCACAGGTGTTTGTAATTTGTCTCGTCCTGTCTGTGTGTATATAAGCCCTGTTATGTGTCTCAGTCAGTGTCTCATGTTGACCTGTGACTAGTGCACTGTGCAGCGTGATTATGTATGGAAGCAGTTAAGTCTCATATTTCAAATTAAAATGGATTAATAGAAATGCTTTTTAGTTTCAAAATAAAGCTGCGTGTTTTGACTCATAAATAAAATTAAAAATGAATAATCCAAACTGCATTTTCATTTTCGTCTTCAAGACTGCTTTGTAAATTAATTAAAATGATAAATAAAATAACGTTTAACATAAAAACCTACAGCTTTATTTTGAAACTAAAAAGCATTTCTGTTAATCCATTTTAATTTGAAATATGAGACTTAAAGCTTCAGTATGTAGCTTTTTTTATGAACATATTTCTTCACTCTGTCACTACCTCCTGACAGACTGATGTTAGCCAGGTAATCTCTGAAAAAAATATATATTGTCCCCTTGCTTCTCCAGGTGGTAAATAAGCATTTCTAAAAAGAAAAGGTGACCCGCCATTTTCCAGCCAATAAAAACAGAGTTTGTAACCAGCCAATAAAAACAGAGCTTGAATTTGAATCAGCCAATAAAAACAGAGCTTGAATTTGAAATTCAACAGACCACAAGGGGGCAGAGGGGGAGGGATCAGAATGCTTTGCCTGTTGAAAATATTTCTAAGTGCTGCAGTTCTACAGAAACTGCATACTGAACCTTTAACTGCTTCCATAATTAGGGGTGGGTGGGCTGAGTGTGTTCAGACCAAATATATTGACTTGTGAAAAAACTATACTAGAACTTTTAAACTTTCTATCTTTCTCTTTGCCATCAAAGTTTGCATTTCAGTCTGATTTTTGTATTTTTTTCCCCAAACTAAAATGTCTACTCTATTTACTACAAAAAGTTGTGCTTAAAAATGTAATTCGTATACACATTTAGGATTACCCTGTATTATAAAACTAGACATGCAGTTAGGATTGTAAAGTGATTTAAACATTGATACTCTATTACTTACGACCAGATATACCAAAAATCCAATAAAACAGATAAGCAGTTGTAGGCATTTATCCTCTGAGAGTTAAGTGTAGGTGTCTTAACCTTGACTTGGTGTATATTGTCAAAACATTTGCTGTGTTTATGTCTCTGCCCACAGGTTGAGTGCAAGTGAGGATGACGATGCCGCATGTCGGGGCAGTATTCTCAGTAATAGCAGGAGTCATGGCCATCTTGTTGCACTCCTCTATTCACAAGATAGAGGAAGGACACCTTGCTGTGTACTACAGGTACCCTTAAGACACCCATATAAGTCTGTGCTAAAAAAGAGATATAGATATTAGGTGTAAAAAATTCATTTAATTGTATTTTTAGTATTTTATTGGCTCTTAAGAAGCAAAATATAAAGAGCTTAAGGAGTCAAAGTCAAAGTCAAAGTCAACTTTATTGTCAGATCTGCAATATGTACAGTGCAGGACATACACAGGACCGAAATTGCGTTTCTCTCAGTCCCTCGGTGCAACAGTAAACATCTAAACATTGAAACACTGAAACATATAATAATAGACATAAGCATAAAAATAGTAAAACTAACACTGTCCTGAGTTTTTTTTTTTTTTTTTGCATAGTGGTATAAAAAAAGAGTATAAAAAGTATAACTAAAATAAACTAAAGGTTTCTAGCATTGACATTTGCAAAGTGGCAAAGCAGCGTATGAGTCAATGTACACAGTATATGTATGAGGTAGTAGTTGATGTTGTTGTAGAGGCAAAAAGTGGCATATGCAGTAAGGCACATTGGGCATCCCTAAATAAGACCGTTCAGAGCACACTGTATATGTACCAGCAGTGGTGTAGATATTAGAGTAGTGTAAATAAATGTAAACAGTAGTAATTACATGTAAGCAGTAGTAATAAAAGTAAACAGTATTAATAAATGTAAACAGAGAATGTAAACAGTATTATGATTATAGGCAGTGATGTAATACAGACATTAGTGCAAGTATGAGAAGTAGTGCAAACTGTATGAGCACATGACCGAGAGTTTAGTGAAAACCCGTTTGGTGACACAGAGTCTAGTGTTAAAAACTTTGTGTTGAGTGATAGTATGTGAGAAAGTTTTAGTGTTAAGGCAGTTCAAATGGGAGGGGAGGCAGAGCAGGCAGAGTGTTTAGCATTCTGACTGCCTGATGAACAGAGCTGTCTCTCAGTCTGCTGGTTCGAGCCTGGAGACTCCTCAGTCTCCTTCCTGATGGCAGCAGTCTGAAGCAGCTGTGTAGTGGGTGTGTGGGATCACCTGCCATGCGGTGGGCTTTCCGAGTGAGGCGTTTGCTGTGTAAGTCCTGCAGTGAGGGCAAGGAGGTGCCCACGATCTTCTCAGCTGCTCTCACAATGCGCTGGAGGCTCTTGCGGCAGGATGCAGTACATGCACCAAACCACACAGTGATGCAGCTGGTCAGGACACTTTCTATGGCACCTCTGTAGAAGGTGCTCATGATGGGGGTTGAAGCTCCAGCCCTTTTCAGCTTGCGGAGAAAGTAGAGACGCTGGTGAGCCTTCTTTGCCAGTGCTGCAGTGTTCCTGCTCCAGGACAGGTCCTTTGAGACGTGCACTCCCAGGAACTTGGTGCTGTCTACTCTCTCCACTGCGGTGCTGTTGATGGTCAGAGGGGCATGTTGGGCATCCCTCTTCCTGAAGTCCACAACAATCTCCTTTGTCTTCTCCACGTTGAGAGTGAGATTGTTGTGTCCGCACCACAAGGCCAGGCGGCTCACCTCGTTCCTGTAGTCCGTCTCATCGTTGTTGCTGGGGGAGGGATAAATTAGGTAAAATCAGAACAAGCTACTTCCTGACGGAGTACCACATTTGTCTTTGTAATAGTGCTGCATGTAAATGTGTCAGTTCCACACTGATTAATTTCCTGATTTGTTGCTAGCTTAATTGATTCAGACTGTACACTTTAATTACACTTAATATGTTTGCCGTTTAATTTTTTACAAATCATTATCCTATAGCTTTCACTTAATGCAAAACAGTTTTTTATTTATTGTGCATCTAAATCTACTAAATAGACAAAATTGCTGTTGCTAAAGAGAGTAGATTTGCATGCAAGCATCCTTGCATGCTGATGTTGTGAACTGTGCCCTAATAATTTGTTTGGATTTGTTTCAGAGGCGGCGCATTGTTGACGACTCCCAATGGTCCAGGATATCACATTATGCTGCCATTCATTACCACTTATCGAGCAGTGCAGGTAAATTCATGTTTCACCCCTGAAACATGTGTGGTTATGAAAAGCAGATGGCGTCTTCTAAAAATAAGTTGGCTGCAGAGGTGTCAGTCAACCATGACCGCAGTAGTTCTTGTTTACACTCACTTAATGCACTACTTTGTTCAGCCGTATATGTTAGTAGGATAAACATGTTTAAATTAGGGGTTGAACGAGTACATAATTTTTAACACAACATTAACATAATAAAGCTAGAGTAGAACTCAAGTACTGTAGTTGATGATGTCGTAGGATCTTAAGATGCAAAAATAAATGAATAAATAATACTGTAAAATAAAATAAAAAACATAATAATAATAATAATTTAAACTTTATTTGTATAGCACCTTCCTATAATGCCTTGCATTGACCAAGGTGCTTAACAGGATAAAAAGATGAATAAACTGGAACAATAAATCAATGAAAATAGAATAAGAAACAACAGCAATAAAAGAAGGCAATGGAAATAAAAAATGCTACATACTAAAATACCAAAAGTAATAAAAGTTACACACTGAAAGCTTTTTTGAACAAGTGGGTCTTCAGTCTGGTTTTGAACAGAGTCAGATCAGAGGTGGCACACAGCTCAGGGGGGAGGCTGTTCCAGGCTTTTGGGCCGGCAACAGAAAATGACATTTATTATTATTTACAAAAAAACGACCAACAAAACATTGGGAGTGCACATTATGCTGGACTACAATTTATCATACTGTAGATAAATCACAGGAAAACCAAAACTGTTATTATTATTAAGCTGCAAAAGTGAAAAAAATGTACGGCACGTCAAAAACTAAACTAAAAACAGTGGGGCAGTCGACCGCACCGCCCACGGTGCTGCGCATTAGGTTTAGTTTTAGAGATTATTATGTTTATAGGTTTAGAGATTCATATTTTTTGCGTTTTGTTTGTGAAACAATGTCAGAGGAAGCTGGTTCTGGTTCGGTCGATTGGACCCGGTGCTACATCCTATTCTGTGACCTGCAAAAGTGCAGGCAACACCGCCCCCTATGGTCACAATATAACACCGGTTCGCAACGCGCTCCAAACAGGAAGTTGATTCATTTTCTGTTCTGTAACTCGACGTGATGACGTCACTACGAATACTCTGTGAAATTAAAAAACTCGATAGATGTCCTAGGAATCGATGTGTCGATTACTCGAGTAGTCTGTTAAAGCCCTAGTTTAAATCTTAGCTTTGTCAACTACCGGTACTATTCAAAATTAAGAGAATTTTTTTTACCACCTAAGTCCTACCATATTTGTCGGATTATAACACGCTCCTGTATACAACACGCTTTGTCCAATTATTGCCAATAAATTGGAAAAATCCGTAAATAACACGTTTCGGTGTATAACGCGTATCTATTATGCGTCACCACTACGCGACACGTCAGCGCCTCATTTGCCCTGCTTAAAATGGCGGCCACAGAAGCGAGCGAGCACCGAAGCACTTCACAAGAAAACATGGTAAAAACAATTATTTCTTTGCGAGAAAAAAAATATTTCTTAGCTGACATTATAGCACAAGGGTTCCTGAGCTTAACGGTTCCTTAATCAATTCACGAAATGGTCTAATCTGCTAGATTTAAATTGTTTCGGTTTGACTTCTTCCAAAACACGTCTCGTGCGTTACTAAAATAAATTATAAATAAATCGAATTTCAAAGTCAAAGTCAACTTTATTGTCAGAACTGCAATTCGTACAGGACATACACAGGATTGAAATTGCGTTTCTCTCAGTCCCTCGGTGCAACAGTAACCATTTAAACACTAAAACACTGAAACATTTAATAAACATAAGCATAAAATAGTAAAAGTGTAACACTGTCCTGAGTTTTTGCATAGTAGTATAAAAGTATGAAAATTTACACCAACACTAAAACACTAAACATTTAATGAACATAAGCATAAAATGAAATAATAAAAGTGTAATACTGTCCTGAGTTTTTGCATAGTAGTATAAAAAGTATAAAAAGTATATCTATAAAATAAACTGAAGGTTCTAGCATTGACATTTGCAAAGAGTGGCAAAGCAGCATATGAGTTAATGTACACAGTATATGTATGAGGTAGTTGATGTTGGTATAGAGGCAAAGTGGCATATGCAGTAAGGCACATTGGGCATCCTTAAATAAGGCTGGTCAGAGAATACTGTATATGTATCAGCAGTAGTGTAGATATAAAAGTAGTGTAAATGTAAACAGTAGTAATAAATGTAAATTTGATCTGAAATGTCTTATACAGGTCACAGCTTGTAAATTAAACCCATATAATTACACTCTGTAAGCCTAAAAAATATCCGAGTGGTTTAAGAGCTGTTTATCTAAACAGTACCGGTAGGTATCTGTTCACGTTAGCTAAGTGCTAACTGCTAAAAGAGCGATTTTTTTTTTATAGCTCTAAATATCTTCTGCAGCTAACAGTGAGTAAATGACCACCAACTAATTACGCTCTGTAAGTTTCAAGAAAATCCCATCTTGCTAAAAAAATACAGCTAACCTCACAGCTATAGCAGCTACATCCAGAGCAGGAGGTGGGCAGCGACAGAGTCAGTCCGACCAGAGGAGGCTTTTTTCGGACACGAGCTAGAAACGGTCTGGAAGTGGCCCCCTAGCGGACAAAAGTGGTACTGCACCATTTTTTTGCCCAAAATGAAAAACGGCAATATCAGAGTCAAAAATGGGTCTAAAAATATGGGGAAAAATCCATAAATAACACGCTTCAGCATATAACACGCAGGACATTCAAATGAGCAAAAAAACTGTGTGTTATACTCCGACAAATACGGTAAATAGATCATCAAAAATCTAAAAAAAAAAATTTGCTCAATTTTACAGTAGCCCTAAATGTCAGATTTTTTCTCTTTTAGCCAGTAGTGTAAAGATAACAAATACAGACTAAAGTTACATTTTATTATCCGAAATCCATGTTTTACTTTTTATTTCTGACGTTTCAATCATTGTTACAGAAATGAATCTGTTGTCAGATGTTTAAAAAAAGAACAATTGTAATTGTATTACTACATGTTTTGCGACGATACACACACACAGTGCTCATTACAGTTCTAATAGTACAGTTCTAATAGTAAATCTTTTGTACGCATATTTAATATTGCGGGTAACTTTAAAGCAATTTCACACACTTTAAAGTTGCGTTCTCAACATCAACTAACATGGATTTGAGAAAGAAAATGAATAAGATGTTTTTTATGTATCTGGTTGTTCTGGTTTTTGTTTTAGACAACACTTCAGACTGATGAGATCAAGAATGTGCCTTGTGGGACAAGGTACAACTAGCTTTACTGAAACAACTATTCAAGAACTATCCTGTTCGTTTAAATGGTTATGTATTGAACTCCTTTCTCTTGTTTTGTTCTCCTCTCTTCATAGTGGTGGTGTGATGATTTATTTTGACAGGATAGAGGTTGTTAATATGTTGGTCCCTTTGGCAGGTAC
>JBBPBX010015425.1:0-27164 GCA_038048925.1 Garcialebias charrua | reverse complement strand
AAATTAATTATTATTATTATTATTATTATTATTATTATTATTATTATTTTTTTTTTTTTTTGTCTAATTAGGTTAGTAAAACCAAAAAAGACTTTTCTGACGTCCCATTTGTTTTGTGTTGCAGCGACACAGGAACCATGGCACCAGAGAGATGTGTTTTTGGGATCATGTTGGATGTGTCAGCAGTTTTAGGTGCAGTAAACGTGCACTTACATGGACTCTTCATTCTGCACACCAGTCCCTGTGAATTTACATGATCTTCAACTAAACTGGTTGGATTGGTTAGCAATCGGTGACAGAAACAAAGGGCTGGGTTGAAATTATGGTTTATTTGCTGCGTTAGCAAAATATCTCAGGAGCCAGTAGACGGATCTTGGTGAAACTCTCAAAGTAATCATGGAGCACATCTGTGCACGACTAGTGGCGGCCGGCTCGCCTTGTTCGGGTTTCACAGAATGTTGGTTTTGACAGAAATGTGTCAGAACCCTGTGTGGACTTGTCACGGTGTCCATCCTCATTCCTTCCACCACTGGAAGAGACTCGATGGTCGTAACGAAGACAGAAAAAATTACACTTTATTTACCTGCAAGAAGAAACAACTGGAAGATGCTCTAAGGAAATTTAAGAGTCAGCGAGAGTCGAAAAAGCTGGAAATTCTGTCTTTAACGTGCTTTGCTTAGATTTTTACATCGCACCTTGCTAAAAGTTGCTCTACCCCCTTCATGAATAAAATATCTCTTGATCTCTTTCAGCAGAAAAATAAACAAAATGCCCTAACAGTGTCAAAAGTGTTAGGAGAACATGAAACAGACCTTATTTTTTAATTCAACCTTTATTTAGGCAGGTTAATCCCACTGAGCCTCGAGGATTCATTTACAAGAGAGACCTGTCTACAAACTAAAGAATGATGACAACAGCAACAGTAGAATTTCCTTGGACAATCATAAGAGAGGCATACAGATTTTTTTTAACAAGCTAAAACAAAGCTGTCAAAGTAGCAAAACAGACAGATTATAAGGCAGATGTAGAAAATCAAAAACAGGAACATGTCTGCATTGGTTTTTTGCAATGATTCCAACAGATTCTTAAAGATCCACTGACATGCTGTTTGAACTATGCATAAAATTGCTCTACATATATATGTTGTATCATTCAACTATGTTCGTTTTTGCAAACAAAATGATAAATAAATTTAATTTAGATTTAAAAGTGATTTTAAACTTTGCGCTGTGTTTATTCACGGGAAATCTGATTACACGCGAATGCAACATCTGTGACGTAGTATTAGGCAGAGGGCTCTGGTATTAGGTACGTCTCTTTAATAGCGGACAATTTAAAATCCGACGAATTTAGCAATCTTAAGTGAAGATTTGAGCTATTTGTCTTCAGTTTGGGAAGCCGAAAATAGTTTGGGTGATGGAGCAAGAAACAGCAGGATCTAATTTAGGTCTGCAGCCGTATGAGACTTACCTTCAGGTGGAGCGAGTGGTGCAGCTTTATTTTGTCCATTCTTGACAAAGTATTTTATCTTTTGGGAAAGTGAAAAGGCTCACTTGTTCACTGATGATATTAGAACACCCAAATGCGACACAACGTACCGGCATTTTTCAAGTTAAAAAAAAAAAGGCGATCTGCAGACAGCCTCTGCCTAATGCTACGTCACAAATGTTGCATTCACGTGTAATCGGATTTCCCGTGAATAAACACGGCGCAAAGTTTAAAATAAATTTTAAATCAAAATTAAATTGATTTATCATTTTGCTTGTACAAACAAACAGTTGAATGATACAACATATATATGTTGAGCAATTTTATGCATAGTTCAAACATCATGTCAGTGGATCTTTAAAGTTATTTGGAGAAGTCAAGGTCGAGAGCTTCAGATCTTTTTGTAAGATATTCCAGGAAGCAGGAGCAGAGTAGGAGAAGGCCCTTTTGCCAAGTTCAGTCCTCACTGACGGAACACTGCAGGTAATCATGTCCTGAGAGCGCACGCTGTAGCTGCACTCACGCAAAGACATGTAGGAGGAGATGTATGAGGGCAGCAGACCAAGAAGTGATTTAAAGATGAAAATGTACCAGTGGAAGAGTCTGCGTGAGGTTAATGATGTCCAGTTAACCAGTGAATACAGGGTGCAGTGGTGGGTACGATAATCACAGCCAGTTATGAATCTTAGTGCACCATGATAGACAACATCCGCAGGGTGCTTGTAGGAGCATTCATGTAGAGAATGTCACCGTAATCAATGGAGGGAAGGAAAGTCACAGATACAAGGCGTTTCCTAACATTCAGTGTTAGACATGATCTGTTTCTGAAAAAGAAACCCAGTTTAACTTTCAGTTTCTTCACTAGGTTTTCCACGTGGAGTTTAAAAGAGAGATGCGAATCGACCAGTATACTGTACCCAGATATTTATAGGAATCAACAAACTCAATAGGGACACCATTGACCAGGCTATTCAACTAATTACTCAGGGGGCCACAGTTACTGAAAGCCAAGACCTCAGGGGCCGAACATCCAGCAGTTATTCTCATAAAAGTTGTTTTACGATTTAAAATCCAGTTTTACAGTACCGGTAGTCCCTCTTATATCCCGGGGGATCCGTACCCTGAAGACCCGCGATAAGTGAAAAACTGCAAAGTAGGGCTCTGTTCTTTGGCACCTGCAAGCGCTCTTGGCCACGCCCACTTCTCCGCGCTGCACGGTGAACAGCTGATCAGCTGCAGCAGGAAATTTATCTGGCAGTGTGGGCTGCACAAAGGTGCAAGAGATGCTGACTAATTTAAAATAATTTATTATAAATAAAAATTCCATGCCGATCGTGCATCAATCAGCCAATTGTGTGTCATGTCCACTCTTATTTTGAAAAACCACGATAGAGCAAGTCCGCGAGAAACGAACCATGAAGTAGCGAGGGACTACTGTATTTAAAAATGAACCCATTGGTGGGCCAAACTGAGCACACTTGTGGCCTGATTTGACCCCCGGGCCATCAGTTGAATAATAATAATAAATTCAATTTATAACGCACTTTTCATTAATGAAAATCTCAAAGTGCTACTTAATACTAGCACTTTGAGTGCTAGTATTAAGTGTAGCACTATTAAGTGCTACACTTAATAGTGCAGACTATTCTGCACTATTAAGTGCAGAATTGTCCTGCCTTAAGGTTCATCTGTTGACCCGTATGGACCTACATAGGAGTACATCCATTATCTTTACCCACTGTGGTCTGCATGTTGTGTGTCCTTGCTGTTTGCAGGCGTAGCCACAGTGTATGTGCGTTACAAACAGGTAGAGGCTCTTGCAGGCGAGGATGAAGTCGCAATCCGAAGGCTGAACCGGATCGGGCTGCTGTTGGGCTGCATCAGCTCCTTTGGGATGAGCGTGGTGGCCAACTTCCAGGTGAGAGCTGCTGTTCTGAGATCAGTTCTCACACGTTTCGGTCGGTGTTGAATGTGTCCGCCGTGAGCATGTGTGTCCCTCTCAAAGCAGAAGACCACCTTGTTTTTCATGCACCTGGTGGGGGCTGCGTTGACCTTCGGGGTCGGAGCGCTCTACATCCTGTTTCAGACGCTCCTCTCGCTCTACATGCACCCGCACATCAGCAGCAGAACCATATACCTGGTCCGCCTCGGCATCGGAGCCTGCACCCTGTGCAGCATCATCAGCAGTATCCTTTAGACCGTGGGTCCAGTCCAGGAGCCGAGCTCTTCTGGTCCGTTTCATTAAAGAGACTAAATAATAAAATACTTTATTCCCTGAGGTCTTAATTAAAAGTTAAAACAAGCAGAACAGATGCTGAAATCAGCAGAACACGAGCTGAAAGCAGCAGAACAGTAGCTAACATTATCAAAAGAGATGCTAAAATGAACAAAAGAGCTAAAATTAGCACGATTTTAGCTAAAATTGACGTAAAATGGTAAACGCTAAATTAGTTAAAGAGCAGGTAATTTTTTAGACAGGTGCAAATGTTAATCAATTGAGCAAAAATAGCAAAACAAACGCAAGTTATAATCGGCTAAACAGTAGCTAAAATATAGCAGAAGCAAAATGGAAGATAAAAGCAGCAGAATGATAACTAAAATTAACAATATAGTTGCTCAAATGACGTTTTCTCTCCTCTGGCTGTTTGTTTCTCTGAAGGTCTTTTAGCAGTTCTGGAGTAAATAAATTGCTCCAAGATATAAAAACAAAGTTAAGTTCTCCAGTTTTATTTTTTTATGTTTGAAGAGGCTAACATTAGCAGATGTCTTGCTTGGGATTGATTTATTTTGCATTTTGGTTAACGATGCATTCACTGAATATAGGAAATCAGAACTTTTATCCTCCCGTTGAGACAAAATTTAAGAATAAGATGGAAAACATTAGTGTATGAGGATATTATCACATAAAACCCAAATGTTTATTGTCCTTTGTGTGGTCTCTTTGATTCTGATGTGTGTCTGCGTGTGACCTGTTACACCTTAACGACCTGTCAGTGTTTGTTTCATCCGTCATCATGTACAGCACTTTATGGGGCGTCGACGTACCTCGTAAACTCCACTGGATCCCAGGAGAGCCGGTCAGTATTCACCTGTTCACTGACGCTAACAACAACCTTACAAAGATAATTATATACGGTAGTATTAATTTACCAGAATTGTAGATGTTTTTTTTTTTTTTAACAAATTTATTTTCAGTTCTTTAAAGACAGAAAAGGTGTACCACAAGGTTATGTATAAGGGTCTGTTGTTTTTTAAATTGATTTTCCTACAGAAATTAAAATGCCTACATATTTTTATTAAAATAAAAATAAAAAACTGCAGAACTTTATGATGTGAACTAGAAACTAAAATAATTTCAGACATTTGGTGTAATCTCTGTTGATTATCAGGCACAGAAACTATTCAGTACAGAATATTAACAGAACATTCATGTTTCTTTTCTCTTCAGGGTTATTTAGCACACATGTTCAGCACGGTGTCTGAATGGTGTCTGGCCTTCTCCTTCATCAGCTTCTTCCTCACCTACATCAAAGACTTTCAGGTATCTTAACAGACACACAAATGACTTGAGTCTCTGTCCAGGTTAGTTTTCAAACTAACCACAGACCCGTAAGAAGAAAAAAAAAGAACCTCTATGCTCAGTCCTGTTTCAGCATCGAGGTACTGGAGAACACGTTGACACGCAAAAATGTTTACATTTATCCTGATGCATGCTCAATAATCCAGGTAGAACAGTCTAAGTTAAGTCAGGTCCTCTGGACATTCAAAAATCAAACAAAAAAACAAAAGACTGAAACGTTTCTACAATTGTTTTGTTTTTTTGAACGTCCAGAGCACCAGACTTAACTTTTTTAGATGCATCAGGAAACTTAACACTTTTAATAAACTCTGAGCTCTCGAGAATGAATGTGGACACAAAACACTTCCTGTCTCTTGGTGTCACAACACAAGACATGGCAACAAAAGTTTTTTAACAAGATTATCAAGTCAAACTGGTTAAACTAGTTGGGGGGGGGGGGATGCCTAAAATGATGTTACAAAATACAACAACTAAGCTACTTGTCCCCTGATGCATGCTCAATAGCAAAAAAATTCTAGAAACGTTTCGTCTTTCGTCCCTGAAGATGTTCACATCCTTGATAGAGAGGAACAATGGTTTGAGAGAGGAATAAAGGAGGCCATCTTTGTGAAAAGAAACCGTCCATCATTAAACAGGGGTGGAGTTCTCCAGGTTCAACGGTCCCCCTCTTACGCCAAATTTACACTACATGCGGTCCGGCTCCGCCCCGCTCCGCAGGTCACAGCTGAGCGAGTCCAGTTTCCACTACCTCCGCTCTGCTCAGGTCCGCCTGGATGCGCCGCTCCGAGACGCATGCGCGGGAATTGTGAGATCGCGCAATAAATCAAGTGATAAATAAGTAAGTCAGAACAAAACAATTCATTCGGTGGAAGAAGGAGAACAACAGTAGAGACTGCTGCCTTGATCTTCTCTCGTAAATGAGCGACAGGACATGGTTTGAGCAACAGGAAGTGATGTATTACATTTCAGAATAAAATACTTTTTTTATTTATTTATTTCTTGTATTGCGTTTGTAGGCGTAGTCATAAATGATAGTTTGACAGCATTTTTGTACAAATAAATCCGTATAGAGCTAGGATTAGTCCGCCCGTGGTGATTTTATTTTGTAAATACGGATGTTGTGCTCGTTCCTTTTCCTGTTGGTGCGACGTAATCTTCAAAAGTTGACTCCGGCACAGCTCCGGCGTCCGGCAGAAATAGGGATCAATTCTAATTTTGACGGACTGCCGTCCGCTCGCTGCCGCCGTGCGGAGCCAGTGTAAACTCTCTCATTGATTATAATGGGTGCGTATTTGCTGCGGAGGTCGGACCGGAGCGGGGCGGAGCCGGACCGCATGTAGTGTAAATTTGGCGTTACAATGCTGTTATTACTAGTATCACTCAGCCCTCTGTAAATAGCAAACAACCATCAGGGTGCTAACGATCCATCGTTAGGCTGATGGTCCTCCTTGATCATGTGAGCAGCTGGTTTCGGCTGTCATCAGCAAACTGGTTGATCCACTGTGAGAGGGTGCTATTTATAAGACTGAGCTGAATACAGCAGCTCAGACTGAGGAAGTCTTTCGGATAGGCATGTAACGAGATCTCGCGATATTAAACTCCCGCGATATCTCTCGTTGAGAGGTAACGTTGTCTCGCGAGATGCTAATGCTAGCGCTAGCAGAGCCCCTAGCAAGTCAGCGTCACGGACAGCATGGCTTCGCCGGATGAAGTTGCTATAGAAGACGCCCCAACTACTGATGGAGGGTCCCGGTGCCGCCCGCAGACGCCTCTACATTGATGGAGGGTCCCGGCGCTGCCGACGCTGCCCCGAATGTAAAGACACGCGTGTAAACACCGGTGTGACCGGTGTTGCCAGATAGAGTCCCACCCACCCAAAGCACTCTTTACCCGCAAAAGTCAGAAGGAAAATCGCGGTGAACCGCCCAATCTGGCAACACTGGTGAGTGACGGCTGCAGATTCAGCGCTGATGCGGATATTTATGTTCAATTTTTGGAAAGTCCTGCGTGAATATCTATTTTTTTAACAAAGTTGAACGTTCTAAGGTCTAAGGAGATTCAATCAGTAAAATGAAGACATCAGTTGGGTTTGTAATACATGTTAAAACAGAATAAAAGCCTTTTTGCGGCATAAAACCGATCTTTGAAGTTTTCTTGAACTAATGTTAAAATCTCGTCTCGTTCTCGCGAGATCTGTGATTTTCTCGTCTCGTCTCGTGAGTTTTGTGTATCGTTACACCCCTACTTTTGGATGAAAGACGAAACGTTTCTACAATTTTTTTGTTTTGTTTTTTGAATGTCCAGAGGACCAGACTTAGCTTTTTTAGATTTTTCTACCTGGATTATTGAGCATGCATCAGGGTATTTTGAACCACTTTGGCCAGGATTGCCTCAAACTTGTTAGAGAGTTTGAGAAAACAGCTAGGAAGAGGGCGGACTACAGGAACCACTTGCGATTCAACCTTAGATGCAGACAAGTGGTATTATTCCCAAGAAACTGGAACTGAAATTGTCGGTCAGCGGGCACCGGGCAAGCAAGATCCTTCAGAAGGCACAGACGCAGCTGCTGAATGAACGGGTGAGACAGACCAATTTTACCATTGAGGCCTTGAAGGCCAAAGAAGAGCACATTAAACAAAAACTAACAACGTTCCTAGATCAGACCACACTTCAGCAAGTGATGGACTGTACAGATCAGGCATGTCAAGTCCAAGACTCGACAACAAAACAAATTTAACTTACTGATAACTCGTCAACACCATCACAATTCCAATAACAACACATTCAGTGTAAGACAACACTCCGATACACAGATACATGCCAGGGAGACAGAAAAGTGGGTGAAGAATTTATCTGACAGACAGCTCACCCAGCCGGAGACAGAGATTCTTGCCAGGGGACTAAACTTTGCAGTGGCACCAAGTAGAATTCCGCTGGTGGAGATGATCACAGCCACTGAGTCAGCCATCCGTAACAACAAAATTAAAGACTTTGAAGCAGAACAACTCAGAGTCAAAGTTTCAGCCTGTCTCAGTAATGCTAAACCACCACCTTCCAACATCAGTAGAGAAGAGAGGGATGCACTCACCACTCTTAGCAAGGACAAAAACATCATAATTCTCCCAGCAGACAAAGGAAGGTGCACAGTGATTTTGAACCAGAAAGACTATCATGAGAAAGTTATGTCACTCCTTAGTGACTTAACCACTTATGAACCGCTGAAAAGAGATCCAGGAAGTGGTTACAAGAAGAAGTTGATAGATTGCCTGAAAATTTTGAAGCAGGACAAGGCTATTGACAATATTCTGTACCACAGACTGTACCCAGGGGAGGCCACGCCAAGTCTGTATGGTTTACCCAAAATCCACAAACAAGGTGAACCTTTAAAGGTATTGTGACATGATGTTGGAAATTTGCATATTTGTCAGAACATATATATCTTATATCATTGAGCTCTGTTCGTTTTTGCAAAATAAATTATAAATATATTAAAATGTTATTCCAAGTTATGGTAGTTTTTTTCTCTGGGATTCTCCCCTAAAAATCCGCGCATTTCCGCAAAACGTCATTGTGACATGACAATGGGAAGGCACGCTCCAACGCGCATTTAAATAATAATGGCGGAGCATGTCCGATCGCGTCTGAGATATATCATTTTAAGACAGTAAATCTTCCAAAACTCTCATTAATAAACACTCCCTGAATAAAAAGAAATTACAGATGTTACCTGATCGCGCAGGCATAATTTAAAAATACATACATAGCTACGTGTTTGCTCCGGGCTCTCGGCTAATGTTTCTTAGAAGCTATCTTGGCTAACAGAGTCCCTGACACCGGTCACGTCTGAGATATATCATTTTAAGACAGTAAATCTTCCAAAACTCTCATTAATAAACCCTCCCCGAATAAAAAGAAACTACAGATGTTACCTGATCGTGCAGACATAATTTAAAAATACATACATAGCTACGTGTTTGCTCCGGGCTCTCGGCTAATGTTTCTTAGAAGCTATCTTGGCTAACAGAGTCCCTGACACCGGTCACGTCTGAGATATATCATTTTAAGACAGTAAATCTTCCAAAACTCTCATTAATAAACCCTCCCCGAATAAAAAGAAACTACAGATGTTACCTGATCGCGCTGACATAATTTAAAAATACATACATAGCAACGTGGCCTGTATCTCGGCTAGTGTGTTAGCTGCTATCTCGGCTTATTCCCTGTCGCGTCAGCGATATATCATTTTAAGACAGTAAATCATCCAAAACTCTCATTAATAAACCCTCCCCGGATAAAAAGAAACTACAGATGTTACCTGATCGCGCAGACATAATTTAAAAATACATACATAGCTACGTGTTTGCTCCGGGCTCTCGGCTAATGTTTCTTAGAAGCTATCTTGGCTAACAGAGTCCCTGACACCGGTCACGTCTGAGATATATCATTTTAAGACAGTAAATCTTCCAAAACTCTCATTAATAAACCCTCCCCGAATAAAAAGAAACTACAGATGTTACCTGATCGCGCTGACATAATTTAAAAAATACATACATAGCAACGTGGCCTGTATCTCGGCTAGTGTGTTAGCTGCTATCTCGGCTTATTCCCTGTCGCGTCAGCGATATATCATTTTAAGACAGTAAATCATCCAAAACTCTCATTAATAAACCCTCCCCGAATAAAAAGAAACTACAGATGTTACCTGATCGCGCAGACATAATTTAAAAATACATACATAGCTACGTGTTTGCTCCGGGCTCTCGGCTAATGTTTCTTAGAAGCTATCTTGGCTAACAGAGTCCCTGACACCGGTCACGTCTGAGATATATCATTTTAAGACAGTAAATCTTCCAAAACTCTCATTAATAAACCCTCCCCGAATAAAAAGAAACTACAGATGTTACCTGATCGCGCAGACATAATTTAAAAATACATAATTAGCAACGTGTTTGCTCAGGTATCTCGGCTAATGTTTGTTAGCTGCTATCTCGGCTTATTCCCTGTCGCGTCAGCGATATATCATTTTAAGACAGTAAATCATCCAAAACTCTCATTAATAAACCCTCCCCGGATAAAAAGAAACTACAGATGTTACCTGATCGCGCTGACATAATTTAAAAATACATTATTAGAAAAGTGTGTGTGCTACTGATTCGGCTAGCTTGTTAGCAGCGAACATAAAGAATTTGCCGTGATAATTGGCTTTATACACTCACAGTGTATAAAGTAAAACAACATGAACTCACGTAAAATATATAGTTTATAATCTAAAACACTACACACCTCCGATTATGTTTACACAAAGACTTACTCATCTCCTGGACAGTCTTCCGATGGTCCCTGCGTTGTTTTGACGTGGTAGCTGTGGGACTTTCTTCTGTAGATTTTCTTTTAAAAATAGTAGGAATAGCATCCGGTTTTAAAAGTCTTCTGAATCTTACTGGTAATCCTAAAGATTCTTTTATAGGTCCTGAAAACAATCGGCAGTGAAATGGTCGCTGCAGACATACGACTCCTTAGTAGGAACCCACCGGTCCTTGTCTGGTCCATTCTTGTTGAAGTTTCTCATCTTTTGGAAATTTGTGAAGGCTCACTTGTTCACTGCTGATATTAGAACACCCAAATGTGCTACAACGTGATGGCATTTTTCAAGTTACACAAATAACAGAGGCGATCCTTCAGGAAATGAATTTGTATGGCAAGCAGTTAACACACCAAACAAACGGGCAAGGCTCTGCCTTCTTCCCGTTGTCACGTCACACTAATGTGATGACGTATTGCGGAAATGCGCAGAATTTTAGGGGCGTATCCCAGCAAGTACCAGAAAAAAAATTAGCATAATTTAGAATAAAATTTTAATATATTTATAATTTATTTTGCAAAAACGAACAGAGCTCAATGATATAAGATATATATGTTCTGACAAATATGCAAATTTCAAACATCATGTCACAATACCTTTAAGACCAATTGTTAGCATGATTAACTCGGTCACTTACAATGTTTCCAAATACTGTATCTGGCATCTGTACTCATCCCTTTAGTTGGCAGCTCAGAACACCACATACAGAACACCATGGACTTTGTGGATAAGGTGAGGGATGTCATCATGGAGACTGATGAAACAATGGTCTCTTTTGATGTCACATCACTCTTTACGTGCATTCCTGTTGATGAGGCAGTAGAGGTGGTCTGTTTAAGGTTAAAATCAGACACCACTCTGAACAGCAGGACCACGCTTTCCACAGAGCAACTGTGTCAACTCTTGAAACTGTGCCTGCAGTCAACCTACTTCACATATGGGGAGCAATATTATAGGCAGAAACATGGGTGTGCTATGGGGTCTCCAGTTTCTCCTATTGTTGCCAACCTGTACATGGAGGAGGTAGAAAAGAGAGCCTTGATGTCCTTTTCAGGGAGACCACCAAGTCATTGGTTCAGGTATGTTGACGACACCTGGGTTAAAATTAAATCTCAGGAAGTCCAACATTTCACTGATCACATCAACTCTGTGGATAAATATATCAAGTTCACACGAGAAGATGTAAAAAATGGCAGGTTGGCTTTCTTGGACTGTGAGGTCTCAGTTTCTGATAGAGGAAATTTGCAAACTGAGGTGTACCGCAAACCCACCCACACAGACCAGTATTTACAGTTTGACTCCCATCACCCTCTGGAGCACAAGTTAGGAGTCATCAGGACTCTGTATCACAGAGCAGACAGCGTCCCCACTAACTCAGGAGCCAGACAGAAGGAGAAATCACACACAAAACAGGCTCTAGAGAAATGTGGATATCCTAACTGGGCCTTCCTGAAAGCAGAGAAGAAACCCAAACAGGACTCCAGCCAGCCATCAGGTGAAAAGAAGGAACCCAGACCCAGACCAGTGGTCATTCCGTATGTTGCGGGAGTTTCAGAGACATTGAGACGTTTATTTTCTAAACACAACGTCCCAGTGGCTTTTAAACCCCAAAATACATTACGGCAAAGACTGGTTCATCCCAAAGATCCAGTCCCCCGGCACAAACAGAGTAATATTGTGTATGCTGTTCAGTGTCAGGAGGGCTGTGATCAGTCTTATATCGGGGAAACTAAACAGCCACTGGCCAAAAGGATGGCCCAGCACAGAAGATCAACATCATCAGGTCAGGACTCTGCAGTCTACACTCATCTCCAGGCCAGCGGTCACTCTTTCAGGGATGAAGATGTTCACATCCTTGATAGAGAGGAACAATGGTTTGAGAGAGGAGTAAAGGAGGCCATCTTTGTGAAAAGAAACCGTCCATCATTAAACAGGGGTGGAGGCCTCCGGGTTCAACTGTCCCCCTCTTACAATCAGGGTTGCCAGATCTCCAGACCAAAAGAAGCGATCAGCTCCTTCAAAACAAGCACAAACAAGCGGCTCGCTCTTTCAAAAAAAGCCCAAAAAAAGCCCAGCTGGCAACCCATCCCATTGTGTAAAAAAAGGCAGTTTTAAACAGTATAAACATATTTATTATGGCATTACATATATCTAGCAAAATTATACATAAAAGAACGTATTCAGTCTAAAAAATAAAAATACATTTTGCATTTTTCTCCCATCTGTGGTCGGATCCAGTCTTGAAGAGCACGCTCTTTCTCCCAATCTTTATTATATTTTTTTCCATATTTACCCCACTTAGAGCTCACATTAGCGTTGTCTTGTCTAGACAAAGAATAAAGAACAGAGACAAAGAATAAAGAACAATGTTGCATTCGCGTGTAGTCGGATGTCCCGTGAAGATACACGGTTTTTAATTTTAAACTCACTTTGAAAGTAATTTTCATTAATTTATCATTTTGTTTGCTAAAAACGAACATAGTTGAATGATACAAGATATATATGTGGTGTCACTATATGCAAAGTTCAAAAATGATGTCACAATACTGTAATGTATACAGCAGTGTTCGTGCATGTATATTACAGAGTGTCAGTGAACGCACCGCGAGAGAGAGCGTGACGTAGGCACGCGGGTTCAGTGTGTGTGTGAAGATAGAAAGTGCAGAGAACGGAGTAATGCAGGATCGTGCCGTCTGATAAGTGTATTGTGCAGTTTAAACAATAAAGCTACATCAGCACCAAACCAGCATATTTATTAAGCGTGCAGAGAAACATCAAAAATACCTTTAAAATAACTTCAGGAGTACATTTCACAAAACAAGCCCAAATAAGCGACGCAACACCCATGGTAAGCACAAAAAACCGCCACAAGCGGCTCACCGAATTTAAAAGCGACTCCAGGAAAAAACAAGCCCAATGCCGCTTGAAATAAGCGGACTTGGCAACTATGCTTACAATGCTGTTATTGCTAGTATCACTCAGCCCTCTGTGAATAGCAAACAACCATCAGGGTGCTAACGATCCATCGTTAGGCTGATGGTCCTCCTTGATCATGTGAGCAGCTGGTTTCGGCTGTCATCAGCCAACTGGTTGATCCACTGTGAGAGGGTGCTATTTATAAGACTGAGCTGAATACAGTATCTCAGAATGAGGAAGTCTTTCGGACGAAAGACGAAACGTTTCTACAATTTTTTGGTTTAGTTTTGTTTTTTGAATGTCCAGAGGACCAGACTTAGCTTTTTTAGATAAGCTACCATACTTGCGCAAGATGGCCGTGCTCCGACCGGCAGCAGCTTCATGGGCTCTCAGTTCATCCCTAGCTTTTAGTAGTTTTAATAGTGATTCTGTACCCGACTCTGCACGTTTTATGCGGGTGAATTATAGCCTAACTGAACTGTTGAGAATTGGAGCGGATTTGCCACAGGGAACAGCTGAAATCAGCAACGAACTCAAATCTACGCTCGGCAGGATGCGGCTCTTGAAGTCTTCAACCTGGAAGCTGCAGCGGAGGTGCTCCGGCTCACGCTCCGGAGATAAGAAAAGGAAACGGTGCTCCCGGCGTCAGAAGCGAGGTTGCCGGGCGGGGATTATGGTTAGACTGAAGGCGGACGCTAAAACCGGGAGACCCCCGATGCCGGCTCTTTTTCTGTCTAACGTCTGCTCGCTGGACAACAAAATGGATTTGTTTCGTCTGAGAGTGACAACATCGGAGGAAATGCAGAAGTGCTCTATGCTTTGCCTCACGGAAACGTGGATTTCCAAGGAAACGCCGGACTCTGTGTATGAATTGGATAACAGACTCTTTTTCAGAGCAGATCGTTGCACAGAGACTACGGGAAAAACACGAGGCGGCGGTGTTTGTGTGTACGTGAGTACGGATTGGTGTAAAAACTGCTATTATAAAAAGCCTTTGCACAGCTGCTGTGGAGCTGATCACAGTGAGGTGCCGTCCTCATTATCTACCCCACGACTATTCAATGATCCTTATCACAGTTATCTACATAGCCCCAGATGCTAATGCTAAAGTCGCCCTTGAAGAAATTCATGACTTACTCAGCTCGCTGCAATGTAAATATCCAGAGGGGCTTTGCATTGTTTTAGGTGACTTCAACCACGTGAATTTAAAGGACTCTCTCCCAACCTTCAAATAACACGTATCCATAGCAACACGAGGGAGTAACACTCTCGATCACGTCTACACAAATGTAGGTGTGTACACAGCGAAGCCACGCCCACCGCTCGGGGGTTCTGATCATTTATCACTCCTCTTGGTCCCAGCACAATTCCTCCCACTAAGACGTTGTAAACCAGAACAAAAGGAAGTAAAAATTTGGCTCCAGGACAGCACCCCCATGTTGAGAGACTGCTTTGAAAAAACTGATTGGTCTGTCTTCAGGGAGGCAGCTACTGATGGGAGCTCAGTGGACCTGGAACTTTATGCAACCTCAGTTCTGGGTTATATTAGCACATGCTCTGAAAATGTATCCATAAAAAAATTGTTAAATCTTATCCCAACACAAAACCCTGTTAAACAAAGAGGTTCGCACCCTGCTGGCAGCCAGGAACACTGCCTTCAAGTCTGGAGACTCAGAGGAGCTGAGGAAGACCAGGAAAGAGCTGGTTGACTGGCATTAAGAGGGCAAAGGCCACATATGCACAGAGGATCGAGGGACAGTTCACCTCACAAGACCCACGGAGCATGTGGAAGGGCATCAAATGCATAACTGATTATAAAAGCAGGAGCAAACAGTGCCCCAAAGACCCATCTCTGCCTGATGCCCTCAACAAGTTTTATGCACGGTTTGAAGACCCAAATAGACCACCCAGCACCAGACTCACCTCATCATCAGAGGAAGAGCATCTCAGCGTGACCACAACAGAAGTGAGGAGTAGTCTCAGAAGGATCAACCCTCATAAAGCAACTGGACCGGACAACATCCCCGGGAAAGTTCTGAAGGAATGTGCGGACCAGCTCTGTGAGGTGCTGGCTGACATCTTCAACACCTCACTTGCTCTGGAGACAGTCCCCACCTGCCTGAAGACCGCCACCATCATCCCAGTCCCAAAAAGCTCCACAGTGACTGGTCTGAACGACTATCGGCCGGTGGCCCTCACCCCGATAGTTGCAAAATGCTTCGAAAAACTGGTCATGACCCACATCAAAACAACCGTCAACATCAACGAGGACCCTCATCAGTATGCTTACCGTGAGAACCGATCAACAGAGGACGCCATCTCATCCGTGGTCCACACTGCTCTCACCCACCTGGATCAGAAAGACTCCTACGTCCGTATGCTCTTTGTAGAGTTCACATCTGCCTTCAACACCATGATCTCCCAAACTCTGATGGACAAACTATCCACGCTTACACTAAGCCCCTCCGTTTGTAACTGGATACTAGACTTTTTAACAAACAGACCACAGTCAGTGAGGATCCACAACTTCTCCTCCTCCACCATTACCCTCAGCACTGGCTCTCCTCAAGGATGTGTGTTGAGCCCCCTTCTGTTCACTCTGCTCACATATGATTGTGCAGCTACCCATCCAGGTTGTCATATTGTAAAGTTTGCAGATGATACAGCGGTGGTGGGATGCATCACAAACAATGATGAGTCCAGCTACAGGCAGGAGGTGGAACACCTGGAGAGCTGGTGCAAAGAGAATAACCTTCACATGAATGTGAAGAAGACAAAGGAGATGATTGTGGACTTCAGAAGGAACAAACAAACACACACCCCACTGAACATAGGTGGATCAGTGGTGGAAGTGGTCTCCAGCTACAAGTACTTGGGGGTACACTTGAATGATAATCTCAGCTGGACCAACAACACCACCAGCCTGATCAAGAAAGGTCATCAGAGACTCTACTTCCTCAGACGGCTGAGACGAGCTGGTCTGAGTAGCCCAGTCCTCACCTCCTTCTACAGGTGTGCAGTGGAGAGCATCCTGTGCTCCAGCATCAACGTGTGGCATGGAGGCTGCACAGCTGCAGAAAGAAAAGCTTTGCAGAGAGTGGTGAAGGCTGCACAGAAGTCTGTTGGAGTCAGTCTCCCCACCATCACAGACATTTACACTTCGAGATGCAGGAAAAAAGCCACCTGCATCATGAAAGACCCCACTCACCCAGCACACACTCTTTGCCCCACTCCCCTCAGGACGGAGGTTGAGGAGCATCAAATGTAGAACCACTAGACTGAGGAACAGCTTCTACCCTGAGGCTGTTAGACTCATGAATAAATAAATAATAAGAATAATCACTGTGAAATATCACATCATGCTGATGCTGATCTGTTTTCTTGTTGCTGTGTTCATCTGTGACCATCTGCTCATAAAGACTCATGTTCGTGCTGCTGTTTGTAATGACGTTTTTCTATTACTCTAGGGCTTAGTGTATTTCTAGTTGGATGTTTTTCTTAGTTCATATCCTAGATGTTATTACTGTTTTTCTCTTACATTTTGTTGTTGGATGTAACTGGGACCCTGTGTACATAATCTCATTTCATCACATGTACTACATGCGGTGCAAATGACAATAAAGACTCTCTGACTCTGACATCTTCAACTCCAAGTCCACGCCGATAGGCAAACTACAGTGGGTCCTGATATGTGTCATTATGTAGTTCCTTCTCTGTAGCAAGACCAAGAATATGGAATGAGTTACTTCTGCTTTTCATAGGCCCCCTCCTTCACAGTTTTTAAATCCTGCTTAAAAACCACTACTATTCCCTAGCTTTCAATACTGTATGATCTTTGTTGAACCTGTATGCATCACACTGTGCTAGTCATTATGCTATTATCTGCTATTATTTTTGTTTCTATATTTTGATTTTACGTGATTTATATGTTGCTGTTTGTTTTGGCTGATTGTTTCTGTATGTACCATACCATACCATTTTATTTATAAATCACTTTAAACAGGAACAAGTCCACACCAAAGTGCTGGACAAACAAACACGCAACAGGCAACACAGACAATGAAGTACAACACGAAAAACATAAAAACATTGCAGATCATAAATCAAACGATCCAATACAAATCAGCTGGCATTGAAAGCGATGGAGTAGTAGTGAGTTTTTAACCGGGATTTGAAAACTGAGAGGGAGGGGGCCTGTTTGATGAGCAGCGGTAACTCGTTCCAGAGTCTTGGGCCTGCTACAGAGAACGCCCTGTCACCCCTGCGCTTAAGGCGAGTTTCTGGAACAGTTTCTGGAATGTACCGCATTTCGGTTGGCCCTGTCGCTGTTTAAAGTGCTTTATTAATCAAATGGTATGGTATGATATGTTTTCCCTCATTCGTGAACAAGACCCCAAGATACTTAAAACTCCTCCACTTGGGGCAGGACCTCCTCCCCGACCCGGAGAGAGCATGCTACCCTTTTCCGGCTCAAGACCATGGCCTCGGATTTGGAGGAACTGATCCTTATCGCGGCAGCGGCACACTCAGCTGCAAACCGCTCCAGTGATAGCTGTAGATCACGACCTGATGAAGCCAATAGGACCACATCATCTGCAAAAAACAGAGAAGCAATCCTAAGGCCACCAAAAAAGATCCCCTCAACACCTTGGCTGTGCCTAGAAATTCTGTCCATAAAAGTTATGAACAAAATCGGTGACAAAGGGCAACCTTGGCGGAGTCCAACTCTCACAGGAAACGAGCCTGACTTACTGCCAGCAATGCGGACCAAGCTCTGGCACCGGTCGTACAGGGACCTAACAGCCCATATCAAAGGGCCTGGTACCCCATACTCCCGGAGTACCCCCCACAGGGTCCCCCGAGGGACGCGGTCGAATGCCTTCTCTAAGTCCAAAAAGCACATGTAAACTGGTTGGGCAAACTCCCACGTACCCTCTGAGGGTGTAGAGCCGGTCCAGTGTTCCACGACCAGGACGAAAACCACACTGCTCCTTATGAATCCGAGGTTTGACTATCTGATGGACCCTCCTCTCCAGAACCCCTGAATAGACCTTACCAGGGGTATGAGGGAAAACTGGAGTGTGAGATTGATAGGCGGATAGGTGTAGCACCCGCAGTGAAGCGGGCGCTGTACCGGTCTGTCGTGGTGAAGAGAGAGCTGAGTCGAAAGGCAAAGCTCTCAATTTACCGATCGATCTACGTTCCCACCCTCATCTATGGTCATGAGCTTTGGGTTGTGACCGAAAGAACGAGATCTCGGATACAAGCGGCTGAAATGAGTTTTCTCCGCAGGGTGTCTGGACTCTCCCTTAGAGATAGGGTGAGAAGCTCGGTCATCCGGGAGGGACTCGGAGTAGAGCCGCTGCTTCTCCACATCGAGAGGAGCCAGTTGAGGTGGCTCGGGCATCTGGTTAGGATGCCTCCTGGACGCCTCCCTGGTGAGGTGTTCCGGGCATGTCCCACCGGGAGGAGACCCAGAGGAAGATCCAGGACACGCTGGAGGGACTTTGTTTCTCGGCTGGCCTGGGAACGCCTTGGGATTCCCCGGAGGAGCTGCTCCAAGTGGCTGGGGAGAGGGAAGTCTGGGCCTCCTTACTTAAGCTACTACCCCTGCGACCCAACCCCGAATAAGCGGAAGAGAATGGATGGATGGATGGATGGATGGATGGTATGATATGTGCTTGTTCTTTTAGTCAGGTGGACCAACAGACGTCTCTCTAGGACCTTCATGATGTGGGATGTCAGGGCAACAGGTATATAGTCATTGAGGACTGATGGGTGAGTTTTCTTTGGTACTAGAACAAGGCAGGATATTTTCCACAACACTGGAACCTTCTGGGTCAGGCTAAGGTTGAAGAGGTGCTGCAGAACCCCACAGAGCTGCTCTGCACAGACCTTCAGGACTCTGGGACTGAACCATATGGACCTGCAGCTTTATTCTGGTTTAGTCTCTCCAGCTGCTTCCTCACCTGACTTCTGGAGATGCAGAGGGAGGAGAAAAAGAATGTATCATCATCTTCTGATTAGGTTGAAGACCATGTAGAAGAAGAAGGGTCCATAACTGAAGTGGTAGATACAATATTTTGAGGTGTGACAAGACAACCCTGGGTCAAAGGAGGTGGTATGTCTGTTTGGATTTGGGCAAGTGAGGAGGATGCTGAGCTTGATCCTGAACTGAACATATTGAAGAATGTGTTCAGTTCATTGGCTCTGTCCAGGCTTCCATCCTTTTGAACTTCCTTCTGCTTGAAGCCTGTGATCTTTTCATCCCTGACCACACCTCTCTGATATTGTTCTGCTGGAGCTTGTTCTTCAGCTTATTCTTGTGTACCTCCTTGTTGTTTCTTATCTTGACTTCTAGTTGCTTCTGTGTGCGCCTCAATAATTCTCTGTCTCCCTCCCTGAAGGTTTTTTTCCTGGTTTAGCAGTTCCTTCAGGTAAGTGATGATCCAGGGTTTGTTACTGGGGAAGCATCTCACTGTTCTGGTGGGGATGGTGTTGTTTACACAGAAGTTTATTTAGTCCATCACACAGTCATGGCATTGATGTCCTTTTCATGTGGCTGACACAGTGTATCTGTACAGACACAGTCTGTAGCTTCAAAACAACCCCACAGGGCTTCTTCAGCTTCTGTTGACCATTGCCTCTCTGTTGTCTTTATTACAATCGTTCTTAGTTTAGTTTAATTCTTAGTTTAGTGTATTTCTTAGTTCATATCTTAGATTTTATTACAGTTATTTTATTTATACTTTTGTTGGATGTAACTGGGACCCTTTGTACACAATTTCATTCGACCGCATGTACCCCATACCATACCATTTTATTTACAGAGCACTTAAAACAGCGACAAGGCCAACAAAGTGCTGTACAAACAAACAAACAACATGCAACACATAGGCAACATACAAAATGAAGTAAAAAACAGAATATAGACATAAAAACGTCACAGGTAATAAATATAACGACAAACCTATGTGAAGCAAACAGGTTCAAACACACATCATACACCAGCAGCGGTTGTGCTCCCGGCCTGGGTCGGAACCATTTTACAATGCATCGCTTGATGGTTAACCTGTGTCACGCAGACAAAATTATACCTCGGATTAATAGCGAGTGTATTTACTGCTTATTCAGCCACTGAATAGATCAACAGCATCTCACGAAGGAAGCTTGTTTTTGCAATGGAAAATTAACAGAGGTACAGGTTCTTCTGTTGGTGCTCAGACACAATCAGGCTTACAACCTACGGCAGACTAACAAAATGTCCGGCTCTATCACGGCACATATTCACTGCCAAATTTACCCAAAAAGTTCTGTAAACAAGTTCACAACTACTGTATGTACTTTTCAGTTTATGGCCAACATGATGTCTGATCCAACAGGAGACAGCTACTCATAAGATCCATCAGTTCACTAAAACCTTTGTAGTTTGCTCAAACACTGTTCATAAGACACTTTTGTCATCCAGAGATATTGAATAAACACCATGTTATGATTAAACTTTGTAATCAATTACACGGGGCACCATTATATGTAGTAATATGAAGGAGAGAGATGGAGGAAGAAGGGTGACACTTTCTCCATCCCCTTCACTACATTTGTTTTATTTCTTTAGCTCTCGTTAAAGTGGGGCACCAGCTGGTCAGTTTACTGACCAACAACAACTTGTTTATTACCCTTTAATAATCAGAATCAGTCACTGAAGTATAATCTGTTAATTACAGGGAGATTTATATCATAACACATGAATATTCATCTGAATGAAGAGACAAAAGTTGTCTTTGAAGTTTTATTACAAAAATAATCAAACTCAAATCAACAACAATAATAAACAAATGATAACAATTAATCAATCAAGGCTTAATTATCTTATCTAAGGCAAAATTGACTCTTTGAGCAGGAATTATTTCAGTTTTATACGCGCATGAATTTAGACAAGGTTTGACTATTTTAACAAATAGTCACTTTGGATTTCTTGTTGAAAGTTGTTTAATCTGATCAGATAAAGTCATTTATCATCACTGCAAGCCAAGAAAAGATTTACCAAGTTGCATCAGCTTAAAATAGCATAACCAGACCAAGGCGTCACTAGGTTCTGCTCCTTACCAGGTCACCTTGAAGGCACCAGGGGCCTCATGTACAAAGACTTGCGTGGATTTCTTACTGAAAAGTTGCGTACGGTCAAATCCAGAAAACTGCGTACGCACAAAAAAATCCAGATGTATCAAACTGTGCGTACGCCGCAATCCACGCACATTCCTTTTGTACATCACAATCAACGTGGAATTGAGCGCACATGAGAGAGTGGCCGACTCCGCCTTTGACACGCCTCCATATAAATATGCAAATTCATTTAAATATGCCCTGCACGTTAGGAATGTCGTCTTTGCTCTATTGCAAATCATGTCGAAACGTGGAAAAAAGAGGAACTTCACGGACTGTGAACTGGAGACACTTCTGAGTGACGTAGAGAGGCACAGAAAAAGGTTTTGTTTGGCACGCTCAGCGCACAACAAACCGTCCACTTTTAAACGAGAAGTTGACCAAGCTATTCTAACATGCCTAAATAGGTCAGTGGGTAGCGTGCTCGCCTTCCATCCCAAAGATCATGAGTTCGATTCCCGCATGGTACAACGTTCTTTCTTTTTTTTTATTCATTCCAGATTTAAAGAACACAAGAAAACTATTTAGAAAGAACAACATGAAATGAAACAATACATGAAATGAAGGAAAAAGAGGATTTCTTGTGGGGTTTTTTTTAAATAGTTTTCTTGTGTTCTTTAATTCTGGAATGAATTAAAAAAAAAGAAAAAACGTTGTTTTCATTTAAATATACCCTGCAACACAGGAATGTCGTCTTGTCCCATCATGCATCACGTTCTTCAACTGCTAAAACAGCTAAAAATGAACAGAAAACAAGAATTTAAGCTGTGTAGAACTATTCAGTCTTTCTGTTTTTTATATTTTTTCAGATTCAGATTCAGATTCAGATTCAGTTTATTATCGCCATTGTCAATGAACAGGATTCACAGACTAGGAATTTGCTTCGGCATAACGGTGCATAAAATATAAAAACATAAGACACAAAAAACATAAACCATAAAACATCAATACAATCAATACAATATTCAGTGAACAAAAACTACTAAGAAACAGCGCAATTAGAGTGGTGCAATCAAAATACAGTGATACAGTGATTCCCAATCAAAATACAAAGAACAAATACAAAATACAGCGACCAAGGCAAGTTATGAGGTAGCATGGTTATGAGTGTTCAAGAGTCTGACAGCAGAGGGGAAGAAACTGTTTTTATGGCGGGAGGTTCTGGTCCCAATTGACCGAAGCCTCCTGCCTGAGGGGAGTGGTTCGAACAGACCGTATGCAGGGTGAGAAGGGTCAGCTGTGATCCGACCTGCTCGCCTCACAGTCCTGGAGACGTACAGGTCATGGAGAGATGGGAGACTACAGCCGATTACCTTCTCAGCAGAGCGCACAATGCGCTGCAGTCTGTGTCTGTCCCTGACAGTGGCCCCGGCGTACCACACTGGTCATGGAGAGATGGGAGACTACAGCCGATTACCTTCTCAGCAGAGCGCACAATGCGCTGCAGTCTGTGTCTGTCCCTGACAGTGGCCCCTGCGTACCACACTGTGATGGACGCGCTGAGAATGGACTCGATGATGGCCGTGTAGAACTGCACCATCAGCTTGGCCGGCAGCTTGGCCTTCCTCAGCTGTCGCAGGAAGTACATCCTCTGCTGAGCCTTTTTGATGAGGGAGCTGATGGTTGGCTCCCACTTGAGGTCCTGGGTGATGGTGGTGCCGAGGAACCGGTAGCAGTCCCCAATGATGATGGGGGTGTTGTTAAAGGTGATGGGGGGCAGAGGGGCTCTGTCTTTCCTGAAGTCCACAATCATCTCCACTGTCTTCTGGGCGTTGAGCTCCAGGTTGTTGTTGCTGCACCAGGTCACCAGCCGACCCACCTCTCTCCTGTACGCAGACTCATCATCATCCGAGATGAGCCCGATGAGGGTGGTGTCGTCCGCAAACTTAATAAGTTTTACGGAGTCATGGCTGGAGGTGCAGCAGTTGGTGTACAGGGAGAAGAGCAGAGGGGAAAGAACACATTTTGCAGGTTATATTCTGATTGCGTCCATGTGGATGTAATAATTGTTAATCATGTGTGTTTGGGTGGAAATAATAATTATTTCCCCATCATGAACAGTTTCCAGAATCACCTGTAAGTGTCGCCAAAGGAACAAAAACCACAGAAACGTGCGTACGCCAGCTCTGGAGCTGCCGTGGCGGTGCGCACATTTCCACGTTCAGTTCTGTTTTGATACATACGGAGTTTTGCGTGGATAATGGCGTACGCACGGTTTTTGTGCGTACGCACCGTTGATACATGAGGCCCCAGGTCTTCACCATACTCATACTCTTCATTATATAATTATAATAATAATCAGTCAATGAGTAATCCTACCTGCCCACTCTGGGCTACTGCATGATGGTGGGGCTGTATCTTGCTTCTGACTCTTAAAGGTTACAAGACAAAGTTTCAGTTATGTGGTATTGCATCATAATATTATTTACATTATATAACAGTACGTTATGTCACAATGCCACACACCACACAATTCATTGACTTGAACTGTGTTTTGCAGGCAAAGTTCAACATCATGTCTTACCTGTTTGATCATTTACAGCTACAGACAGCAGCTGGTTGTGAAAAATGTGCCAATGTTTGTACATTTAGCTGAGTCTTTTTCCAGAACCTTTCTAATTTTAATTCTTCTCTTCTCTGCACCACCTTTTCTTTCTTTCCATCTTTCTACTGACAGCATGTTGATGTTACCTTTGGGCATGTAACAAAAAACTAAACTAAAAGTGGAGTCAGGGCAGCCCTGGGTTGAGGAGGTGCAGCCACCACAGCTGCTGTGGTGATAAACTGATGATGATGGTAATAAATTAGGGGCAGGGCGGCCCAGGAGCAGCGCAGTAGCAGCGTTCTGTGTTATATGTTGTTAAAAAAGTTGTAAAAGATAAAAAAATAAAAACAGGGAGCAATGGCCCTGCAGCCCACAAATCAGACCGCCCACCGGGAAATCTCCAAGACGTCCCAATTGGCCACTCTGGGCCTGCTGGGGGGATATTTTTATTCCTGGTTTCACAAACGTTCAATGGTTAATAATAATAATAATAAACTTTATTTGTATAGCACCTTCCTACAATGCCTTGCATTGACCAAGGTGCTTAACAGGATAAAAAGATGAATAAACTGGAATAATAAATCAATGAAAATAGAATAGGAAACAACAGCAATAAAAGAAGGCAATGGAAATAAAAAATGCTACATACTAAAATAACACTAAAATAACACAAGTAATAAAAGTTACCGGTACACACTGAAAGCTTTTTTGAACAAGTGGAAATAAAAAGGCAATGGAAATAAAAAAATGTTACATATTAAAATACCAAAAGTAATAAAAGTTACACACTGGAAGCTTATTTGAACAAGTGGAAATAGAAAGGCAATGGAAATAAAAAATGCTACATATTAAAATACCAAAAGTAATAAAAGTTACACACTGAAAGCTTTTTTGAACAAGTGGGTCTTCAGTCTGGTTTTGAACAGAGTCAGATCAGAGGTGGCACGCAGCTCAAGGGGGAGACTGTTCCAGGCTTTAGGGCCGGCAACAGAAAATGACCGGTCTCCCCATTGTTTGTACCTTGAGCGAGGCACCTCCAGCAGGTGTTGACTGGCAGAGCGTAAAGCTCTGCCGGGCTGATGGGCTTTCAAAAGTTCTGAGATGTACAGAGGAGCAAGTCCATTCAGAGCTTTGAAAACAAACAGGAGCAGCTTGAACTGTATCCTGAACTGAACCGGGAGCCAGTGTAGAGAGGACAGGACAGGAGTGATGTGTTCATATTTTCGTGTGTTGGTCAAAAAGCGCGCGGCAGAGTTCTGTACAAGCTGTAAACGGGAGATGGAGGATTGATTAATACCAACATACAAAGCATTACAATAGTCAAGTCTGGAGGTCACAAAGGCATGGATGGCCTTCTCCAGATCACCACGGCTGAGAAATGACTTGACTTTGGAGAGCAGTCGGAGCTGAAAGAAGCTGGTCTTGACAACAGAACTGATCTGTTTATCAAACTTTAAGTTGGAGTCAAGCTGCACTCCAAGATTTCTGACCACCGGGTTGAAGTGGGGGAGGGGGAAACCAACACTGGGACTGGGAAGGATGTTGCTGGTGTCACCAGGTGCACTAAATAAAATGCATTCAGTTTTATCTGTGTTTAGGTGGAGGAAGTTTTGAGAGAGCCAGTGCTTAATGTCATTTAAGCAGTTGACAAGAGTGTTTGAACTGGGTGAGGGGTTGGGAGTGACTGGCAGATAGATTTGTAAATCGTCTGCATACATGTGAAAAGACAGGTTATGACGTGCAATGATTGATCCTAATGGCAGCATGTAAAGAGAGAAGAGGACTGGCCCTAGAATAGATCCCTGTGGTACGCCAGAGGTCAGAGGGGTTGATGAAGAGGAGGACAGATCGCCTATCATGACAGAAAAAGTTCTCCCAGACAGGTAAGATTTGAACCACTCAAGCACAGCTCCCTGGAGGCCAACCTGCTGAGACAAGCGGTTGATTAGTACCTGATGGTCGACGGTGTCAAAAGCTGCTGAGAGGTCTAACATCACCAGCAGAGCAGGGTTTTTTGCATCCAGGGACAGAAGAATGTCATTCTGTACTTTGAGCAGTGCAGATTCAGTACTGTGACGAGCTCGAAAACCTGACTGAAATTTTTCAAACAGGTTGTTGAGTTCTAGAAAAGATTGAAGTTGAATAAAAACAATCTTTTCTAGGACCTTTGATAGAAATGACAGATGTGAAACTGGTCTGAAATTAGAGAGAGCTGTAGGATCTAGGCCTGGTTTTTTGAGAAGAGGCCTGACCACAGCATGTTTGAAAGCAGATGGCACAAAACCTGAAGATAGACAGCTGTTAATAAATGACAAAACACAAGGACCAATTACATCAAAGGACTGTTTGAACATTTTAGAGGGAATGATGTCCAGAGAACAGTTAGTTGGTTTCATCTGCTGAACCACCTTGGTGAGGTGAGGGAGTGAAACCAGGTCAAATTGGTCAAAAACAGCTGTGGTTATTGCAGACGCACAAGACTGGATGGTGTTGGATGAACTGACAATGTTCTGCCTGATAGAGTCTATTTTGTTGACAAAATAGCTCTGAAAGTCATCGCAGGTAGACTGTGTGGCAGTTTTCAGAACATTGACAGATGGGTTGATGACAGACTGGAGTGTGCTGAAAAGCGTCCGCGGCCGGTTGGAGCTGGTGGAGATTAAATTGGAGAGGTACTGTGATTTGGCCTGTTTCACAGCATTATGATACTCACAGAGACAGTCTCTCAGTATTCCTTGAGATACATGAAGCCGGTCGCGCTTCCATTTTCGTTCTGCTTTTCTGCAACGTTGTCGAAGAGCTCGCGTCGTTTCGTTGAGCCATGGTGAAGGTTTGTTCTTTGAAGATGCCTGTTTGAGAGGAGCGATGGAGTCCAAGATCGTTGTGCAGGTGTGATGGAAGGAGCTGATGAAGTCCTCAGGATGTAGAGATGGGTCCAGGCTGACAGCAGAGCAGAATTCAGTGCTCTTAAAGGCATCAGTGAACTCACTTGGAGTGGATGGGGTGATAGAGCGACAGAAACGTGCTGGGAGAATAGCTTTCGGTGCAGGAGAGGTGAAAAATTCGAATAATATGGGAAAATGGTCTGAGATACAGGTGTCCAGGATCTC
>JBBPBX010015424.1:6238-43108 GCA_038048925.1 Garcialebias charrua | reverse complement strand
TAATAATAATAATAATAATAATGAATTCAATTTATAACGCACTTTTCATTAGTGAAAATCTCAAAGTGCTACACACATTCATACACCGGTAGCGGCAGACTACCATGCAAGGTGCTTTCCAGTCCTACCGGGAGCAACTCGGGGTTAAGTGTCTTGCCCAAGGACACAACGACACATGGTGTGGGGAACCGGGATTCGAACCGCCAACCTTCCGATCGGGGGACGACTGCCATTACCACTACGCCACGGCCGCCCACATAACAAGTACCGTAGGTATTTTTCTGCAAACAGCAGTGTGGGAGGTCCTTGCCCGTGGAACAAACAAAAATAGACATTTAAAGTGTAGCAACGGTCCATCTTCACTATTCACACAGACACATTACTATACATACAAACATGGGAAGTTGTATGTCAGATTAAACATGCAAGATAAAATAACCAGAAATAAATGCAGACATTCACAACGAGGCTCTCAGACAGGCTGTGAAGATGCTGAAAATGACTGATAACACTCGTACATTACAAACAATGGAAAGTACAGTATGTTTTTTTTTATTATTGACATGTTTCTAGTGAAACAAGTTCAAGTCAATGAGCCTCAACAACCATTACTGCATCTGTTTTTTTCTTCTTTTTTTCTTAATCCTATTCAGGGTTCTGGAGAGTCGGTGCCTATCTCAAGCAGTTCTGGGACTGGAGGCACGGTACACTTCGAAGGTTGCTAGTCCATCACAAGACAATCACAGACACTGTTTTATCATCTGGTGAGGATACCTGGATGTTCCTCTTTTGGAGTAGTTCCTCAGGGAGGAGGAGGTCTTGGTAGAAACCCATGATTTATTGGAGAAATGATATGTCACAGCAGATTATGACACGTCTCAAAATCTAGGGCTTTTTAATTTCCACACCAAAAAATTGGAATTCATAGTTAAACACAAAAATCAGTTGAATTTGACAGAGTATGCTGATTTGATTTACCGGTATCTAACTAGAGATTCTTGTTTTAACACTTTACAGTGCTGTTCATGATGATTGAATGGCTATTTCTGGAGCCCTGTGATGGACTTGCAACCTGTCCAGGGTGTACCCTGCCTCTCGCACAGTGATTGCTGGATATGGACACCAGTGTCCTCCGTGAACCAGCAAGGGAAAATTGGGTACTGATAATGGATGGATGGATGGATGGATGGATGGATGGATATATTTTGACTGCAATAGTCTCCTGTCTGTGTGATATGGTCGCCCTCTCATGGAGGATTTTATTTACGCCTTTTAAAAAAGGTCAAACCCTTTTTGAAGCGTTGCGACTTGGAAAAGGCTGTTCATGCTTTTATCAGTTCTAGGCTTGATTATTGTAACACTGTACGTCAGTGTACCTCTGTCATCACTGAGCTGCCTCCAGCTTGTTCAGAATGCAGCAGCTCACCTTTTAACCAACACTGACCACATCACACCTGATTTACTCTCACTGCATCGGCTTCCTGTCCGTTTTAGAATAGGTTTTAAACATTTATTTGTTTTTAAAGCTCTGAATGGCCTCGCTCCTCCTTATATAACAGAGTTGTTAAGTTTCCCCGCCCGCTCCAGGTCCCTGAGGTCAGACAGCTCCTTCTCTCTGTTCCAAGGACAAAATATAAACGCTCAGGTGAACGTGTTTCTGCAGCCGCACCTCGACTCTGGAATAAGCTCCCGCTTGATCTACGTCAGACTACTGAACTTGGCTCTTTTAAATCGAAGCTTAAGACTTTTTTTATTCCAACAGGTTTTTAGTATTTAAACATGTGGTGACAATTCGGGGTTTCTTTTTGCTATTATGTTGCACCGTGCTGCTGTTCGGCAGCACGGTGGCACAACTGGTAGAGCTGCTGCCTCTCAGCGAGCAGGTCCCCGGTTCAAATCCCGGTCCGGGGGCCTTTCTGGGTGGAGTTTGCATGTTCTCTCCGTGCATGCGTGGGTTTTCTCCGGGTGCTCCGGTTTCCTCCCACAGTCCAAAAACATGCATGTTAGGCTGATTGGTAACTCTAAATTGACCCTGGGTGTGAGTGAGACAGGTCCCTCTTGTAAATGAGTCCCCGTGGCTCAACGAGGCTAGCCTGTATAAATAAACGTTGAATGAATGAATGTTGTGTTCCCTTATCAGTCGGTCTCTCGGTCCAACATACTTGCTATGGGAATTGCGCCCCCGCGCGATTACCTGAAGGAATACATTCACGCCTTTACGGCTAGGGCGTCACCCCGCGCCAGAGGTCCCGCCCTCTGGGTACTTAAGCGGCTGACGCCCATCTTTCTCCTTTTTGCCCTTCACCTCGCAAAACCTGAACTACCTCTCTTCGCAGGACTTCTCTGTTGCTTCATCGCTCAACTTGAGGTGAGCTCGCTCCCTGCACAGAGCGCACAGAGAATTTTTTCCTGCGTACTGCTGGACTAGCGAAAGCTAGTCCGGCACATTTTCTTAACCCCAAAGTATTTTCTTTCCTCTCTCCACAGATTGCTTCGCTCGATGGCGCTAACTAGAAGACATTTCAAGAAAAAAGAAAAAGGATTCAGGAAGGACTCGCTCGCCTTATCTCGGACATGCTTCCGGAGAAAGGAAAGCGAAAGACAAGACTTCCAAGGAAAACCAGCGGGACAGCGAGCCCAACTTCGCGCGCCTGTCCCAGCGGATGTGGTTTTTCCCTCGCAGTGACGGACACCCATGAGGCCTGTCCAGTTTGCCTGGGAATGTTACATGCAAAGACAGCACTGGACGCGCTCGACTTTTGCCTACACTGCAGCCAGATGCTGGATGCGTAGCTCTGGCACCGGGTGGACGTTGTGGCCAAGGCCATGGGTAACTCAGCTGGACCACTGGACCCAGATACCACGGAGCCCCTCACTCCGACGCCGGAGCTCGAGATCATCCCAGATAGCAAACGGATTCCGGACTGGATCCGTTCCGGATCTACCGTAGGATCCAAAACGGATGCTTAAAACGGATCCGGATCGGAGTCCACTTGCACACCTGATCGGATCCGATTCGGATCCGGATCACAGATCAAGATCGGATATGGCCCGGACCCTATCCGGATCCACTCATTAAAGAGGGTTTTTGGGTACATCCGGCCCGGATCCGTTTTAGACCAGTTCATGGAATGTTTCATCCGGCCCGGATCCGTTTTGGACCCGTTCATGGAATGCTTCATCCGGCCCGGATCCGTTTTGGACCCGTTCATGGAATGCTTCATCCGGCTCTGATCCGTTTTGGATCCGTTCATGGAACGCTTCATCCAGACCGGATCCGTTTTGGACCCGTTTATGATACTCATATCGGAGGCGGACTATTTTGGTCCAGAACCTTTATTTATCATGAATTGAGAGAAATAGCTAAAAACTTGTATACCAGCTCCAAAAAGACTCCATACATCTAACCAGTTTAACATTGAACACATGAAAATAATTTATTGTGAAGCTGCAAAAGACCTAATATTGGGTTCAGAGAAAATTTACAGTTTTGAGGTTGCACAATGGCGCAGTTGGTAGCACTGTTTCAGGTGTTAAAATCCCAGCCAGATGTCTTTCTGCATGTTCTCCGTGTACATGCATGGGTTCTCTGGGTACTTCATCTCGTCTGTTATCCACAAACCATGCTGTACTGTTCTCCCTACTCTATACCAGGACACAACGAAGCCCCTTTTTTTCATTTAACAAGACTAAAGTTTTCACTTTTATAACCCAGGAAAGTTAGTTAACAGAGCTCAAAAATTTAAGTACAAGATGAGACATTTTTAAAGGTAACAAAATTCAATTTTTATTAGTTTGTAGTTGACATGAGACAAAACAAGCGTATACATACTGTACCTTAAACATGTACGTTACTTTATTTCCAAGCGGCTAGCTAACACAGTACCCCAAACAATTATCAAAAAACACATAAAATACTGCACAGTACCCTGATGCATGCTCAATAATCCAGGTAGAAAAATCTAAAAAAGCTAAGTCTGGTATTCTGGACATTCAAAAAACAAAACAAAACAAAGCAAAAAAAATTGTAGAAACGTTTCGTCTTTCGTCCGAAAGACTTCCTCAGTCTGAGCTGCTGTATTCAGCTCAGTCTTATAAATAGCACCCTCTCACAGTGGAGCAACCAGTTGGCTGATGACAGCCAAAACCAGCTGCTAATGGTCCTCCTTGATCATGTGATCAGCTGGTTTCGGTTGGACACTTCTCAAAGAGCAGCAGCTATTAACATCAAACAGTAGCAAATCAGTAGCAACTCACATCCATCCATCCATCCATCCATCAGCAGCAACTCACATCCATCCATCCATCAGCAGCAGCTATTGACATGAATCAGCACCAAATCAGCATAAAATCACATCCATCAGAAACACGTTGCAACCATCATGTTTTTGAAACCAGTGCCTTGGTGTGCAGTCCATGTCCATGTGCATGAAAAAGAAGTCCATGAACTCTAAAAAAGCTAGCAGCAACAGAAATAGGAAACAAAATTCCCTTACTTTGATTGAAGTGTAGGTAGATATGTTTTCTCAAGTTCAAACCTGGATCAGATGGAACTACTTAGCCAGTGCTCAACAATGAATGATGGGAGCATTTTAGGCCAGGTGTGAGTTTAGGTGTGTGGTCCTGATGTGAGCAGTTCTGTCCATCAGAAAAAGTATTTTTGTTGTTGTTGTTGCAGCAGGCATAGAGGCAGAAGGTGTTGACACACAGGCGATGGATGGAGGAAGCTGGCAGGACACCAGAGAAAGGCAGTACTGACGTCCAGGACGACAGAGGCAGGCAGGACAGACGTCCATCCATGAAGAAAGTCCACGATGTGAGCTATGTAGAAATTACAGCAACACAAAAATGAACATGTGCACTTTCAGCTGGACAATGAACTACCTGCAAAGACAACATGAAAAACAGACAGAGAACAGCTTCTACTCACTGTTGATGTTGACAAACTGATGGGACAGCAGCGAAGCTGGGCAGCAGGCAAGATGACAGAGGTAGGACAGAGTAGACACTTGTCCATCTATGAGGAAAGTCCACGATGTGAGCTGTGTAGAAATTACAGCAACACAAAAATGAACATGTGCACTTTCAGCTGGACAATGAACTGCAATGACAACATGAAAAACAGACAGAGAACAACTTCTACTCACTGTTGATGTTGCCAAACTGATGGGATAGCAGCGAAGCTAGGCAGCAGGTAGGACGACAGAGGCAGGACAGAGTGGACACTTGTCCATCCATGAGGAAATTCCATGATGTGAGCTGTGTAGAAATTACAGCAACACAAAAATGAACATGTGCACTTTCAGCTGGACAATGAACTGCAAAGACAACATGAAAAACTGACAGAGAACCACTTCTACTCACTGTTGATGTTGACAAACTGATGGGACAGCAGCGAAGCTAGGCAGCAGGCAGGACGACAGAGGCAGGACAGAGTGGACACTTGTCCATCCACGAGGAAAGTCCACGATGTGAGCTGTGTAGAAATTACAGCAACACAAAAATGAACATGTGCACTTACAGCTGGACTATGACCTTCCTGCAAAGACAACATGAAAAACAGACAGAGAACAACTTCTACTCACTGTTGATGTTGACAAACTGATGGGACAGCAGCGAAGCTAGGCAGCAGGCAGGACGACAGAGGCAGGACAGAGTGGACACTTGTCCATCCATGAAGAAAGTCCACGATGTGAGCTGTGTAGAAATTACAGCAATTACAGACGTCAACATCTGCAGAAATGAAAACACAGACAGCAACAACTTCTCCTTACCTGTGTGGTGTGATGCACGTGTGTGGATGGACCAGGGAGGCGTGACGCTTTGGAGGCTGTCGAGAGAGAGGTGATGATTACAGTAGATATAGCATAAAACAAAAAATAAAGGAAAAAACATTGACATGTCTTTGCTGTACCTTTCCGACGATGCTGTGGTGGTATGTGAAGGTGGGCAGGTCAGTGATGGGATGGTGGAGCTGGTGGAGAGGAGGTGGAGGAGGAGGAGCAGCAGGCTGTGAACATAAGCAGATACAAATTGATTAACAGATGAAGTTACTGTGTGTAACATGACACAACTCAGAAAAATAAAAATAACATTTCATTACTGTACCTGGAGGGAGGGAGCGGGGAGGGGGGAGGCGTCTTTTACTGGGGAGAGGGTGAGCTGTCCATGGACTTCTCCTGGCTTGCTGCAGGATGACTGGCTGGAGTTGGTTCTTCTGGTGCACCAGCAGATCCTGGAGAAGCTGCAGAGACCTTGGTGATGAACCTTAACATGCTGCTCTGCACAGCCTCTTGTTTCTTGTCAAAAAAACAAACTTTGAACTCCAGGGGAGATGCATTAAATACAACTCTTCATCAAGTCATTCTTGAGAGTGCATGCTCGTAGTGAACTGGATTTGTGTCATGGTCACTGGTGATGGTAACAAGTGCCACAGCAGCATCTCTATCAGCTCTGGCTCATCCTAAAAAGAATGAAAGAGATGATCAGAATCAAATGCTTTATAACAGTTTGACTTTATTATTTAATGTCCTTTTCTAATAGTTTTATTTCAGTAAATCCATTCAAACAGTGAAACTTGTATATTATATTAATTCATTACAAACAGACTGATATATTTCAAATGTTTATTTCTTTTAATGTTGATGGTTATAACTGATAACTAATGAAAACCCTAAATTCAGTATCTCAGAAAATTGGGATATTACTTAGACCACTGGGGAAAAAATAGGTTTTTTTTAGAAATGTTGGCCTTGTCAAAAAATATATCCCCTCCTATATCAAAGGATTAGACAGGTAAGGGTGATATCAAAATTTCTACATAATGACACATGTCCACTGTGCTATTGTGCTGTAATATAATTAACTTGCAGCTGCGTGGTAAAAAAAACTTGCAGAATTGTTCATTAGTTTAAAGATTACTCACCTACCCTAGTTATATTGTTTAATTTATGTATTATTTATGAGTTTTTAGAACTAATGATAACTAAACCACTGGGCCGTTTTTATTTAAATTAATCTGCCAACAAAAACAACTTTTTTCTAGCGCTTAGAGAGCGTTCATGCGAGGGGCCATGCAGTTCTTGGCAGCCATGTTGTTTCTGGCTGCTAACATGAGCTAGCTAGGCTAGCCCCACTAGCATTAGCTCTGTGCAGCCTACGGGCACCTGGCTAGTTAATGGTTTTTCAAAAGCAGACTCGAGCTTTCTTCAGATCAGAACCACTCCTCCAGAACCGACATGAGAACATTTGTTAAATGTATCATTATCTACAAATGAAGCAGTCACCTCTGGCACACGGGCCCAAAGCCTGTTAAGCTACGGCTAGTGAAAGCTAGCTCTCAATACATTGAAACAAGAAGTCCTGAAAAATAACTAAAAATCAACAAAGGGCAGAAGAAAAAAAAAGAATAAATAAAACACTGTTTAAAACCATTCTCCTGATTTCAGCTTAAATGTGAATTCAATCCGAGTCGATCCGAACCAAATCTTATTAGCTTAGCACAAACCCGAAGAACCTGGAAGAACCACTCAACAGCAATTCACGTAATTTAAAACACATCAAAGAATGAAGCTCAAAACAAGAGCCAGCAAGGAAGCACTAGAACAAAGTCAAGAAACAGAAACACCGTTTAAAACTAGGGTGACTCGCCTGATTCTTAGCTTTTGAGCTAGCAGTTAGCCTAACACGGTCGGGTCACGTGGCTCAAAGAAAACACTTAAATTAAAGCATGTGAAACCCACAAACGACCAGAATACAACGCTAGCAAGCAGTTTAAAGAGCAGAAGAAAACAGTTCATAGTAAGTGCGAATCGTAGGGTTAAATTTAAATTTCTCTGAAGTGAACTCTCGCCAATCAACCAGAATTCTCACTTTCATCTGCACAAACAAGTACATAACAGTTTGAAGAGTTTACTTACAGTGCAAGAAGTTAATCCACCGAAGGAGACGTCTCTGTAGCTGCATCCAGCTCGAACGACGCCCGTAACTGAAGACTGGTTTTAAAAAAAGCGCGCGCGCAGATGAACATCCGCTTCAGAGGGCTGATTCAAGTGAGGCAGGCGGAGCAATCCAAAACTCCTGAAGAAACCTACGCCCCACGAATCACGGCCGGATCCGTTACGTTGACAGTGACATCACGCGAGTCGAATGGGGCGACAGCCCTGACGCGCTGGCTCCTATGGTGGACTTAACAGTCGAGATTGACGCTCGAGGCATGATGATGAATGAAGACGAGATCTCCATCTCAGCCTCGGGCAAATTTTCAGCGGAGGACGCAGACGTCGAATTCGAGGATCGGGAGAGGACCTCTCCCGGACCCCGTTACCTGTGCTCCCTGAAACTGACTTCTCCATCCCTGCTCTGTTAGACCTGTGTCACAGAGCAGCGGACGCGCTGCACATCCCATGGCCAGAACCTCCGCCTTGACAACAGGTTACGAGGCTAGCAGGAAACTATTTTTACTCGAAGCAGCAAGCCGCCACGAGGCAAAGGATGCCCGTGTTCCCTGACTTCCTCACAGAACTAACCCGTACCTGGACCCAACCACGAGCTCCCATGCTCCTTCCCCTCTCACAATTCCTCGACGTGGAAGGGATGGATGAGGTGGGAATAGCCAACGCGCCTCAAATTGAGGACACACTGGCATCTCACCTAGCTCCTAAGTCATCCGGGACAAAACCAACACTCCCCAGCAAAGCTTGTAGAGCTTCAGCGTCTCTTCTTGAGAAGTGCTACAATGCTCAGGGACTCGCGGCGCGCGCCATGAACGCGTCCGCGTTGATGCAGGATTACCTAGCTGAAAAACTCCAACAGCTTCAGGTAACGACTGACAAGCAGGCTGCTGCCAACTTGCTGGACGAAGCCCGCAGGGCAACAGATTTCGTGCTCCGCATGATGGGGACAGCCGCTGTTGCTCAAGGCAGAGGCGTGGCAGAAGTGGTGATCGCGATTCGCCACCTATGGATGACTCTTACGGATCTACCATAGGGACAAAAGGTGCCTTTTCTCCACCACTCGATAGAGCCGACGGGATTATTTGGTCAGACCTTGGAGCGAATTCAGACCAAGCTAGACCAAAGGCGCAGACAGGGCGAAGCTCTCAGGGTGGGCATTCCCCGAAGGAGCTTCGCCCCCCTCCCCCCAGGGAGTCTGCCGGAGGCAGACCTACGCAGACTTGGCACCGCTCGATGATACGTGCCCCACCGCAGAAGCGGCCAGCATACGAGGAAGAGCCTCGGCAGAGACCCCCCGCCGAGCCAACCTCGTACCGAGCACGCATGGAGCAAAAACAGATTCGTCCCCTACCAGGCGACCAGACACAGGGCCTCCTCGGCGAACCGGGACTCCCGACAAAAGCGTTCCTGATGAACCAGGTCCACGTTTACATATTACACGATCACTCGCCCAAGCGGTACTGGGAATGATCACCTCATGTTCAGACTTTATTTGTAACAAGGTACAAAAGGCTGATAATTCTGTCACATGCACAAATCATGTTCTTCCTGCTGTGAGTGATATAAAATCATGTATGTTGTTGCACATAAGCACAAATAAAACTCATGAAACAGCCCCTCCCTGTTTTATTGACTATCAAAAAAAAAACACAAGTAACTTCAGCAGAACGGGCCCCTCTGGCCTGTCAGCCGTCATAAAGGGAAGGGGCCATTCCCCCCTCCCTCACGGCTCATGGGGTGTTAGCCTATTCAATGAACCCCCGCAGGGTGCCTTGGCCCCGTCTCTAGAAGACAGGCCCAGAGGCGTCTGCGAACAGACCCCCTACCTCTCACGGAGACAGGTGAGAGAGGACACGTGTTCCAGCCTCTGTTCGATCGTGAACGACGGGGCGGTCAATACACTATCCAGACAAACACGTGACATGTTCGCACCATAGGGAGACGCGCCGACGGACTCTAACGATGGGGGAGCCACGTCAGATGCCCCCAGGTAGCCACAAGTTTCACACCTTCACAGCAGCAATTGTGCTCATGCTACTGTGTATGTAAACAAATCAGAGTCGAATCAGGTTTCTCTTCCTGTTTTACGAAGGGAACTGGGCTCTTTATCAACAAATAATCTAAAGTCGACCAGAATCAAAGGATCATCCATGTTCCCACGTTGCAGCTGCCCCTTTATTATTCATGAAGGACACGCAATGTCCGAGCAATGGACAGGCAGCACGTGACCTCCCTCACGGTGCTGTTTCAGCTCTGCTCTCACAAAACATTCTCCCAACGGGTGACACAGGCCCCGGTCAATTTGTCCGGTTCTGACGCTCTGTTAAGACTACGGCCTTAACAGACTACTCGAGTAATCGACACATCGATTACTTGGACCTCTATCAAGGTTTTTTATTTCAAATCGAGTAGTGGTAGCTACGTCATCACGTCGCAGTTACAAAACAGAAAATGAATCAACTTCCTGTTTGGAGCGCGTTGCAAACTGGTGTTAATGCATATTCTGTGATCACCGTATATTTTGACCGTAGGAGACGGTGTTGCATGAACTGTTGCAGGTCACAGAATGCGGTGTAACACCGGGTCCAATCGACCGAACCAGAACCAGCTTCCTCTGACCTTGTTTCACAAATAAAAGGCAAAAAATATTAATCTCTAAACCTATAAAAACCTATTAACATATTATTCTCTAAAACTAAACCTAATGCGCAGTACCACAGGCGGTGGTGTAAGGTGGTCAACCGCCCCACTGTTTTTAGTTTCGTTTTTGACGTGCCACACATTTTTTTCACTTTTGCAGCTTAATAATAATAACTAACAGTTTTGGGTTTCCTGTGACTTATTTGCTGTAAGATAAATGGTAGGAGCATAATATATGCTCCTAATGTTTTGTTAGGTCTTTATTTGTAAATAATAAATTACACTTTTTTTGTTGCGGTTTTAATTAGTTAATTATTTTTTACATCTTGAGATCCTATGACATCATCAACTACTCGAGCTCTACTCGAGTATTATTATGTTAATGTCGAGTTTAAAAATTATGTCCTCGTTCAACCCCTAGTTAAGACCAAGGATCAGTAAACTAGACCTCTCTAAAACACGGATTGGAGTCAGGAGATCTGCTCGTTTACAAAACCTGCAGTTTCTCAATCCCATGACCCCTAATTTGGAGAAAGAAAATAGATTCTCTGCTCCAACTCTGTCTAATAAAGATAACAGATCTGTCCTCGATGACACTCGATCAGAGCAGCCTGTTAACACATCAACAAGGAGGTCCTCTTCCCAATTTAGTTGACCCTCAGTGGGCTCACAACATCCAAGGCCTCTGGAGAGAGCTGGACACGCCAACTGCTCCTCTTCAGGGCCAAACTATGTCACCGGAAGAAGCAGTCCCACCACTTAGGCCAGGAACTGTTAAGAATTCCAGCTTGTTAGCTGAGAAGAACAAGCTGATAGCAGCAGGCCTGCCGGAAAATGTGGTGAAAACCATACAAAATACCTGTGCTGTGTCAACACAGTCTTTATATGCACAGAAGTGGCGTATTTTTGAAGCCTGGTGCTCAGAAAGAAATATTATTTCTTTTTTTTTCTTTTTCTTCCCCCCCCCTTTCATATCTCAGACCGATATGATTTTTATTTTATTTTTTAAAGAGAGAAAGGAAAGATAGAAAGTAAGACAACAAAACACAACAATTATCCACAAAAAGAGCACAAGGCAAACACACCCAACCTCTGTCCGCAATCCTGCAAAGCACATGACAAAATACAGCAACAAAATACACATGCATAAAGACTAATAATATTCATGACCTTGCAGTAGATTTCCATAAATAAACATACCCATACCTACAAATATATATACATATACATTCATATCACATATCCATCTACATATCTGCATATGATATCTACATGTACATCCCTGTATCCATTTGTGTGTGGTTGTGAGCATGCATAAATGAATAACATTCCGCATATGATATCTACATATACATCCCTGCATCCACTTGTGTGTGGCTGTGAACATGCATAAGTGAATAAGGTTCCTCCAATAGAACATTCAGTAGCGACCGTGAAGCATCAGAGATCCGCCCCTCCAAGGCCCGAGGCAGACGAAGGGGCGATCAAAGCCCAAGACCCCAAGAAGGACCCCGAGCCCAGAGTCCCCAGGGCCACCCGAACAGGACGAGCCACTCACCCTCTCCCCAGATCTGACCAAGGGGGAGAACCGGACGAGCCCTACCAGCGATTACACACAATGACCCCCGGGAGGCCAACAGAGACAAACCCACAGGCTCCCGCCGGAGCCCGCTGCAAGAGCCCGTTGCACTGACGTAGCCCCAGGCCCGGACACCGAGGCCCTGGCACCAGGGACGCCCACCCCTCAGGCCCAGACCCGATAGGACCAGAGGACCCAAGCCCCACTAGGCAGCCACCAGGCCGAGCCGACACACACCCAAGCATCCAACCCCTCAAAGCGACAACAAGGGCCCCAAGCACGCCCGCAGGCAAAAGGACACCCACCTGGGGGCCACGTGGTAGGAGCGCGACACTAAGTAGCCTCAGATGTAATAGAGAGGGGACAGTCCAAATCCCAGCCTGACAATTAGACATTCATACACAGACACACTCACTCAGACCCACCCTCATCCTCACGGACACAAAGACAAACAATAACGACACGTTCCATTCATAATCCTGATGCACCCTCTATACCCCCTAGGTCCAAGACATGTATCTGCCCCTTACATGGGGTAGCCCACGCCGAAGCCCAGGAGGTAGGCCCATTCATTCTGGGGTGGAGAGTAGCCGACATCCAAGATCCGTCCCAACCCTCGCCCTGCCGACAGCACAGGACATCCGAGCCCAAGCAACCCCAGGGAGAGCGAAATGCCAGCCCAGCCCATGGCGAACACCCAGGTCCCGAACCCCCCCATAGTCCAGGACAACCCCCGACGGCCCACCCCCAGAATGTCCGCCAGGCAACCAGGGGGGTAAGAGAAAAATAAATAAATAAATAATATATATATATATATACAGGTAGTCCCCGATTTACGAGCGCTCTGATCTGCGAGGTTCCAGACTTACGAGCTGCGAATTTTTGGAAAAAACGAAAAAAATACTGAGTTTTCATGTGTTTTTTCACCACAGTTAGTTAGTTAAGCATATGAACACACGTTTCCGATCATTTTTATGCACTCATAAGCAGTTTTTGGATGAAAATAGAGTGTTTTTAGTCGCGCTAGCGAAAACCGTTCCAATTTACGAGCGAAATTCCGGATTTACGAGAGAAATGGCGGCCGTTCCAAAATACGAGATTTCCGGTTTACGAGCGCCTCGTTGTAACGGATCTCGCTCGTAAATCGGGGACTACCTGTATATATATATATACAAGCTAGAAGAAGCAAACAAGAAAGGTCATACACGAACTCTATTCACATATGTAAAGCAGACCAGGGCACCATTTGCAGCACGCAAAGCAGCAGCCATCAAGGACTACGATGGTAAATTATTACAAGACGAAGATCAAATCAAGCGAAGATGGCGGGAATATACAGAAGAGCTGTATTCAGGCCATCAAATGGGACCATTGGAACAAGCATGTCAGGCCGAGCAAGAGCCATGCATTCTTGAGGAAGAAGTCGAGTGGGCCTTGAAACAACTACCAGACGGGAAGGCCTCAGGAATCGACCATCTACCAGCCGAACTACTAAAAGCAGTGCCGACCAAGATTTTAACCGACCTATGTCAAAAAATCTGGTCCACCAAATCATGGCCCAAGGACTGGAAAAGATCAGTTTTTGTCACTCTTCCTAAAAAAGGCGATATCCAGGAATGTTCCAACCATCGTACTATAGCCCTCATATCTCACGCAAGTAAAATCCTTCTGAAGATCATACAGACACGCATCGCAACAATTGTCGAACGGGAACTGCCAGAAGTCCAAGCTGGCTTTCGCAAGGGACGTGGCACTAGAGATCAAATCGCGAATCTGCGTTGGATCATGGAGAAGACCCGGGAATATCAAAAGGACGTCTATATGTGCTTCATTGACTACAGCAAAGCTTTCGACTGCGTCGAACATGAAAAGCTATGGAAGTGTTTGAAACAAATGGGCATCTCTGAACACATCATACAGCTAATAAAATCACTTTACAATGATCAGGAAGCAACGGTTAGGACAGCCTACGGGAACACGGAGTGGTTTCGAGTCGGGAAAGGAGTTCGACAAGGCTGCATACTATCACCAGTTCTATTCAACCTGTATGCAGAAGTGATTATGAGGCGATGCAATTTGGACGAATCTGAGATTGGAATCAAAATCGGCGGCAGAAACATCAATAACCTTCGATACGCAGATGATACAACCCTGCTCGCAGAGAGTGAAAAGGACCTCGACTGTCTCGTCCGACGAGTGCAAGAGGAAAGTGAACGAATGGGACTGTACCTTAACATCAAAAAAACTAAAGTTATGACCACTGCAGGCAATGGTGTAATGAACATGCAAATAAACAACACAGTAATCGAGTCTGTACAAGATTTCATTTTCCTTGGAGCAAAAATTGACCGCAGTGGGGCATCGGCACCCGAGATCAAGAGGCGAATCACACTCAGCAGGACTGCAATGCAGGGAATGGAAAAGATCCGGAAGAGCAAGGATATTAGCATTGCAACAAAAGTCAGATTGGTCAACGCAATTGTCTTCCCTATAATGATGTATGGTTGCGAAAGTTGGACGCTTAGAAAAGAAGAGAAAAGAAAAGTCGAAGCATTCGAACTTTGGTGTTGGAGGAGAATGCTAAGAATACCTTGGACTGCCATGATGAAGAACAAGGCAGTTTTGGACCGCGTCAAACCGAAAATGTCATTATTGGGCAAAATCACCAAACAGCAGCTCTCATATTTTGGCCATGTGATGCGCGCTGATTCTTTAGAAACGTCAGTGATGCTGGGAAAAGTCAGTGGGAAAAGAAGACAAGGCCGCCAAAGAACAAGATGGCTCGACACTATCATGACAACAATGACTATGCCAATTGCAGATTTGAAAGAATTGGTGAAAGACAGGAAGGCGTGGAGTATGAAGATTCATAAAATGACCGAAAGTCGGATACGACTGATCGGATAATCATCATCATATATATTATATAGTATATATATATATATATATATATATATATATATATATATATATATATATATATATATATATATATTTATATAAATAAATACATAAATAAATAAAATTGAAATTAACAAATCTAGACCCCGACATACACACCCCCGTCCCCAAATGTGCTGTTGGTGTGTGTTGTTGTAAAGTGCATTTAAAAAGGGAAGAGAAGGAGCAAAGGCTGGCATTATGCCAGTTTCCCCTCCACTCCAACTCTAACCCAGGCCCTTATTGTCTAAATGCATAATTGTGAGTGAGCATAGGCACGGGGGGCGAGAGTGATGTCATCCCGCCACCCATAACCATAGTGCTCACCCCAATTCCTATATGTGAATTTTATGAGGATGTTTATGAGTGAATGTCTAAAGTGTATAATAAAATTGAGTCCCAGGTGGTTCTGAACAACAGAGATGTAAAACTGTTACAGCACACCCGAGTCTCAAAATCCCTACATTAATTTGAGATGAGGAGGGCGGAGGTGCGTGGTGAGGGATGGGGAGAAAATATCTGCAGGAACAATGCTCCCGCAGCGAGTCAGCTCCCCCGCTTACCCTAGATACCCCCCCTAGTTCGCCAAGGTCCACCTCAGGAGCGAGGCTAAGAAAACACCTCTCCGGCCGCCAGGCCATTGAACCAAAGACCAGAGAGGGACATGGCTCCAAGGGCAACCAACAACCCAACCAACAGCCCACACCCACCAGGGCAGCCCAGATCACTACGAACCGCAGTCAGCCCGCCGCTCAAGAGGACACAAAATCCCACATGGACGACACGGCCAAGAGCGCCCGCCCAACCGCCGACAGAGCCAGGAAGCACCAAGAGCGGGCCCCAACCAGGGCCCGCACACCGGCCTTGCGTAGTCCCAGACCACCATCAAGGACATCCACTTAGTCCCCACTCCAGAAGAAATACTACACCCACCCTTCATACTAACAACTTTCAGAACACATAACACACTAGACACCCAGGCTGGGATGACCTGCCCCCTCCCATTGGCCATCAGTCATGCTTCCAGACACCCAAGCCCCCAGTAGATGAATCCCCAGTCCACCAGCGAGCCGAGGGCCCCTGGCCAGGGCCGGGCACCAGAGCGTGAGCCAGACCCGCCCGCCAGAGCCCAAGACCCCCGACCTCCACCAGGCCCAAGCCCGGGGACGACACGCCCCCAGAATCCCAAGCTCCCGGCACCCACCCCGAAACCACCCCAGCACAGCCGGGTCACCGACCGGCGACCCATGACCGCCGCCACCGACCACCCGAGGGCCCGCATGCCGCCCCCAGCAGACATCCCCCAGAACCCCCCCGGTCTTCCCCAGGTTGAAGGCAGGGTCCTCCCCGCCCAAGCAGCCCCAACCCCCCGGCGCCCCATGCCCCAACCTCCCCCCACACCAGCCCCAATGCCCCACAAGGCCAGATCCCAGACCCCCCACCCTCACTACGTAACGGAGCCGATCAAAGAATGCCAAATAGATTGATCCGATGTGTCGGCAGATGCTGTTTCAAGACTAATATGATCTAACAGAAGATTTTTATACTGATTAATGCTAAGATTATTTTTATTTTTCCAATTTAGGAGTATGGTTTTCTTTGCGATGCATAAGGCAGTGAAAAGCATACAGGATGTATTTTTTTCTAGTATAACATCTTCAAAGATACCCAATAAGCAAACAGATGGAGAGAGTGGGATATTACATTTCAAACATTTAGACAAGTCTTCACATACCTGTACCCAGAACCTCTGGACGGGTGGACAGAACCAGAGTGCGTGAATATAATCATCAGGTATATTACTTGTGCACTGTGAGCAATTGTTGGATGATGTAAATCCCATCTTAAACATTCGCTGACCTGTATAGTGTACTCTATAGAGAACTTTATACTGTATTAACTGTAAATTAGATATTCTAGTCATTTTAAATGTTTTTAAACATATTTGAGACCAGACCGGTGCAGTTGACTGATAAATCTGTCTCCCATTTTGCAACAGGAAACGTTATGGAGTCATCGATTCTAGACAATTTCTTGTATATTTTAGATAACAATTTGGGTTGTTTAAGATTAATGAATTCTGACACGTATATTGGTGTCTTAACAATTCTCTATTAAGCTTAAATTTATTTTTTACAATAGACTTACCGGTAATTTGTTGATATTCTAAGAAGTATTTATTGTCAATGCCATATTGTATTATTAATTCATTAAATAAATACTAATAATAAATAAAGTCTACACCATCAAATATGTGTTCCAGACATTCAATTCCCTTAAGTCTCCAACCTGAGAAATGTAACATATTATTTTCTTTCTGTATGTCAGGATTGTTCCAGATGGGTGTTTGTCTGCATGGGATTAGTGAAGAATTTGTCATTTTCAGATACTCCCACCATGCTGTCAGAGATGAGCTAATACTGATACTTTTAAAGCAGACATGTTTTTTTATATTGATACTAATAAATGGCAGATCTGAAATCCTAATATTATTACATAAAGTTTGCTCTATATCTAACCAAGTAATATCTAGTGCATTTGGATTTAGCTACTTTGAAATATATTCTAACATATTTGCTAAATAGTAGTGATAAAATACCCTGATGCATGCTCAATAAGTGATAAAAGTTTGGAAGTTCTAATCCTCCGGTTTCTTTAGATTTCTGTAATGTTTTTAAGCGAATACATGGAGTTTTGTTTTTCCAAAGTAATTTAGATATGAAAGAATCCAAGGATTTAAACCATTCATTTGAAGGTTTATTTGGAATCATTGAGAATAAATATCATCCGGGAGGGACTCGGAGTAGAGCCGCTGCTTCTCCACATCGAGAGGAGCCAGTTGAGGTGGCTCGGGCATCTGGTTAGGATGCCTCCTGGACGCCTCCCTGGTGAGGTGTTCCGGGCATGTCCCACCGGGAGGAGACCCAGAGGAAGACCCAGGACACGCTGGAGGGACTATGTTTCTCGGCTGGCCTGGGAACGCCTTGGGATTCCCCCAGAGGAGCTGCTCCAAGTGGCTGGGGAGAGGGAAGTCTGGGCCTCCCTACTTAGGCTGCTACCCCCACGACCTGACCCCGGATAAGCGGAAGAAAATGGATGGATGGATGGATGAGAATAAATAATTTATTCTCAGCAAGACCATCATCTTTACTGAGGCAACTCTTCCCATAAGTGAAATTGGTAGAGATTTCCATCTAGTAAGATCGTCTTCAATTTTCTTTAAAAGTGGTATATGATTTAATTTTATTGTCTTCTAATCTATGAGAAATCTTAATACCCAAGTATGTAATGTTACCTGATTGTAGTTTTTCATTTAAAGAAGCATTAAACACACAATTTATTGGAAGAGCTGTAGATTTTGACCAATTTATAGAATAATCAGAAACTTGTGAGAATGAGTTTATTAATTTGATAACATTAGATATAGAGTTTTCTGAGTTTTGAAGAAAAAGTAAAACATCGTCAGCATATAAACTAATTTTATGTTCTATATTTTTACACTGTATGTCTTTAATGTCAGCAGTTTGCTTTATTGCTGCTGCTAAAGGTTCAATAAAAATAGCAAATAATGCTGGTGAAAGTGGGCATCCATGTCTTGTGCCCCTCTCTAAACAAAAGCTTGAAGATATTTGATTATTTGTCCTGACACATGCTTTTGGTGAGTTATATAGTATTTTCAACCAATTAATAAAATAGTTTCCAAATCCAAATTTAATCAAGGTAGCATATAAAAAATTCCAATTTACTCTATCGAATGCTTTTTCTGTGTCTAAAGATAAAATAGCCATTTCAATATTTTTACTATATGAATCCTCTATTAAATTATATAATCTGCGAGTGTTTGTAGTCGAGTGTCTTCCTTTTATAAATCCAGTTTGATCTGGATGAATAATGAAAGGAGTTATCCTCTCTAATCTTTTAGAGAGGGCTTTACAAATTATTTTAACATCGACATTAATAAGCGAGATGGGACGATAAAGACTAATGTTGGCTGAGTTCATATGTGTTGGAAACCTGCCATTTTCTTCTGATTCTAATAGCATTCTGTAAAATATTGGTTCCAATATATTCCAAAATTCTTTATAAAATTCTGCTGGATAGCCATCTGGACCAGGAAGAAATATTATTTCTTATGCATGCGACTTGGCTCAGCTCCTAACTTTTCTTCAGGACTTACTGGAAAAAGGTTGTTCTTATTCAACAATTAAAGTGTTCCTATCAGCTATTTCAGCTTGTCACGAAGGCTGGGGACACAGGACCCCTGGAGCACATCCAATCATAATAAGATTCATGAGAGATGTGCTTCGGACCAAACCACCCAGCAGGACCCTGACCCCTGGTTGGCTGCTGGCCTGGTTTTAGGGGCTCTCTGTGACCCCTCCATTCGAGCCACTGAGCGAGGTTAAGATAGATTTGCTATCTTATAAGACTGCTCTACTCTTGGCACTTTGCTCGGCGAAATGCGTGGGTGACCTCCACGCACTATCTGTACATCCAATGTGTACCAGATTCGCCCCAGACGGGTCAAAGGTCACCTTGAGACCTAATCCCGCATACACCCCCAAGGTCTTGACTTTGAACCATAGGAGTCTAGACTTTGACCTCTTCTCCTTCCCACCTGCCCTTGTCCTCACTTAGGAACAGGAAAGGTTGAAGGCTCTCTGCCCCGTGAGAGCTTTACGCACTTAAATGCAGAGAATGGCCGATTGGAGGAAAACAAACCAACTGTTCGTCTGCTTTGCAGCACCCGCTACAGGAAAGGCCCTATCAAAACAACGCCTCTCACATTGGGTGACGGAGGCCATTAAAAGGGCGTACAGTAGCAAAGGTCAACAGGTGCCCTCTGGAGTGCACGCTCACTCCACAAGGGGCTTGGCCACTTCGTGGTCACTGTTCAAGGGTGTACCAGTTGAAGACATTGCGCTACTGCGAACTGGAGCTCATTAAACACTTTTGCAAAGCATTACAGTTTGGATGTCACTGCGTGTGACGTCACTCAGGCTGTTCTTTCTAACACACAGTAGAAAGTAGCCTTGAGATGCCTGCTGGTCAAGGGCAGACATTCACACTAGCATGCATTTTGCTGAGCATTTCAAGGGTGTGAATGAATTACGTTCCCATAGCAAGTATGTTGCACCGAGCGACCGACTGATAAGGGAACTGAAAGTTATGCACCATAACTCATGTTCCCTGAAGGACGGGAACGAGGTGTAACATATCTGGCCCTTTTCAATGCTGAATGCTCGGTGAAGTGCAATTTTGGAGAAAGATGGATGGCCGCTTAAGTACCCAGAGGGCGGGACCTCTGACGAGGGGTGACGCCCTAGCCGTAAAGGTGTGAATGTATTCCTTCAGGTAATCACGCAGGGGCACAATTCCCATAGCAAGTATGTTGCACCTCATTCCCTTCCTTCAGGGAACATGAGTTATGGTGCATAACTTTCAGTTTTTCTTGCTTTTTAACCTGTTGTCATTTTAAGTACAGGTACTGTTTTTTTGTTAAGCACTTTGGTTTGGTCACCATAACCATGGTTGTGTAAAGTGCTATAGAAATAAATGAAATTAAATGAATGAAGAACCATGGTGAAGATGTCTGCAGGATCACTTCAGTCGTCAAAACATAACAAAAAAACTTTAATGCAAAGTGCTTATACATGGTTCCCACGTGACCAGTATTGCGCAATACCGGGTTTTCCGACACTCGTGTAGGCGGAAGATGGCGGACAGACTAGAGCTACCAGAGCTAAGTGTATTGATACTCTTGACCAAGGCGCAAGAGCTAGATATCTGAAAAAAATAGCAGTGGTCGGAGTTGACCCCTATGAGTTGGAGAAAGAAATCATGTCAGACGAAGCGGACAAGTTGTCACCGAGAAGTTACTCTGATATCGTTAATTATTTAATGACTACGAGGAGTGCCTACAATGGTGGAGCTTCACAGCTTTAAATCCATGGATGCTTATAACCAGTAACAGATTTGTGAAGGACGTCCAAATCTTCATGTTATTAACAGTTCTGGTGACTGGCAGAGTAAGTGATTACAATAATATACACGTAGATTTCCTCATAGCTACAGCAGCTAAGCTAATTTTTGCTACAGTAAACATAGCTGTTTTCTACTGCGTGCTAAGCTGACGTGGCTTGTGCTACAGTAAATATCAGCAATTTTTAACATAACAAAGATTAGCTTAGCTAATGTAACTTGTACCACAGTAAATATCAGCGATTTTTACTTTTGTAAAAGCTACATCAGTTAAGCTAATCTTTGCTATGTTAAAGATGGAGGACTACCCGGAAATGCCCCTGATGTTACGTCGCATGGGATTGGGAACTATGTACTGTATTTTAGCGACATGCAAATATAAAACAACTGACAGAACACCTAAATCATCTCAAGACTAAAAAGAAAGCATTAGTTGATGTCAGCAAACTTTTCCAAATGCAAACATCATCAGAAGCAAAAAGTTTATCAAAAGATTTTGTAGCTGTGTGTGCTAAATCAGAATTTCCTTCAGTGTCATGATGAAACTTTCCCAAAACATGACAGTATAGTCTCTGTCAAGCTCACTTAACCCCATGTTGGAGTAAGTTATAAAGACTGATGTTCTGGAGAGAAAATGTCTGAGTCATTGCCAATGGCTATGAAACAATGACTGAAAGCAGTGATTTGGATGAGCCAAAATGGTAACAGGTCCACTTTTATATACCGCCTTTCTAATCTCACTCAGGGTTGGGAATGCACATTACAGTACAATGTTTCTGTACTTTCTACAATATATTTACACTTTCTATTTTTCATTCAACCTTTATTTAGTCAGGTAAAATCTCATTGAGCCTCGTGGACTCATTTACAAGAGCGACCTTCTACAAACTAAAGAATGATGAAAGCAATGGTAGAATTTCCTTAAACAATAAACAACAGAAAAACATAAGAGAGAAATACACAATATATATACATGTAACCCTAACCCTAACCCCCTATATTCAGTGCTTTTTAATTCTTATTCACAGACCAATAAACAGGTTTCTCTTGCAGGGTTAGAGTTAGAGTGAGTCCCTGAATTAGTAAAACAATAATTATAATAGGGGCAAAGGAGGATTCAGTGTTTTGACGCGAGATGTTTGAGGATGCTGGGAATTTAATGGCAATCCTCTGATTAGAAGACAACTTTTCTATAACTAGGTTAAAGCCACACCTGTTTGTCATTGGTCATTGAATCAAGTTGTGATGTGGGGTTTCTGGGTTTTGTCCTGTCTTCTCTGTACCCTTGTGTTTCTTGCACTCTAGTGTTCCTCCTCCTTGTCTAGCTCCTGTCTCACCTGTCTACAATCATAATCATTGCAGGTGTCTCGTCGGTGTTCATATAAAGTCTGTGTTCCTGTGTCCACGTATTGTCCTGTAGGACAGTTTTCAGGATCGCAGGCTTGGGGAAACAGAACATGACGCCACTCTCAACATCTCCCTCACTCAAAGCGGGTCAGGACAATGAGCTGTGAGGTGATGGAAGGTGTTTGTTGTTTTATGTGAACAATCCTTACAGTTATGGCGTACGTGATTAGTTTTATCCCCTCATATGTTTTCCTTTGTGTGCAGCTGCATACATTTTTGTCAAACCGTGTGTGTTATTGCAGAGTTGTGTTTATTGATTTGCTGATCGGATGATAGTGCAAGGAGGAAGAAACGTTTCCAGCGTACACGGCTGTCTTTCACTTCATCACTCTCCCTTTTCAGTCTAAACTACGGAGCTGGAACGTTTCCCACAGCAGCTGGATATTCACATGCATTGTTGTAATACTGTCAGTTTCCCCCAAACAATAAAAAAAGAACAACAACCTCCCTTTCAAAATTACCTTCCTTTACAGTGTGTGGCTCCATCAGATTGCATGTTCCTCAGGCTGTTGTTGTTGTTGTATACGGCTGGCTTTTCGGTTTGATAAACAGCTGGTGGTGTGTGCTTTTAGTCTCTGATAAACACATTAGACTGCTGTTTATTCTTGTTTAAACTATCTCGTTTCAAACACTTGATAGATTTGGTGCTCCAAGCCAATATTGAAAATGTGAGCATCATTTTAGATCTGTGAAAGAATGCAGTGAGAAGGAAATCATCTTACCCACCCATATTTAAAGCCCACACAAAACACACACTCAGTTCATTTTTACCTAACATGCATCACCTACATCTAAATATCTGACCCAGCAATAGCCAAAATGTAACTTTAGAGGTGTCCTTAAAGGTACTATAGAGTTGGTCCTGGGATTCTTTAAAATATTTGGCCAACAAATGATAAAGCCATAGCATTTACACATTTTGCACCTAACACGTTGCTTTTCTGCAGCACTCGTCCTCAGCCCTGGCCTAAAATGTGTCCTCTTCCCTCCTAGGCCAATAACAAGCAGAACAGACTGTGTTGTAGAGCAGGAGGCCTCTCTTGCTTCTATTTTTATATGAAAGATGTAAACACCACTCACTTAACCATTTCATTTCAAGAAAAGCATGCATGGAGGACATTTGAACGAATTATTAGTGGGTGGAGGATGATTTTTTAAATCACTTTTAGCATTAATACAGTCTTTACAATAGTCTTTTAAAACGATGGATCTTTTAAAGTGGGGTTCTGTGAAAAGAGTACAAACCACATCCCACCTTTAGATAGCTCTTGAATAATAAAAATAGCTTTTGAATGGCTTCAACTTATTATTATCCTTTATTTAACCAGGCAAATCCCTTTGAGATCACACATTTTTTTTGTAATGGAGGCCTGGGCCTGAAGGCATTCTAATGTCGGGTACCCACCAAACGCGTTTCAGGCAGCGGAAGCGGACGGTTTACATTGAAAGTCTATATATAGACGCGGCGAGGGACGGCAAAGCGTGACACGGCGCGTTTTGAGCATTTCAAGCAGCGCGGCAGTTCTTTTCCGCGCACGCGACGCGTCCAAAGCAGCCGACGCGTCGAGCAGCCAATCGGGAGAGGCCCTGCTATGTGATGACGCAACGACGACGGGACTTTTTTTAACTTTTTAAACTTACCCCAACGAGCCTCCATGAAGAAACCAGCCTCCGGTAAGAAACTTGGCATTTTTACAGTTGCCGCTGTCCGCTCGAGCGTACGATCACCCCAAACATAAAAAAAAAAAACGTTTTAATCTCAACAAAGACTTTCGGAGCTGCAGTTCGGCTCGTAGAAAACCCACTCAAGTAGTAACGAGGCTCACGAACAGCTGATTTCGTCTGCCCGGTGTACAAAAAACAAAACAAACCGACCGGAAAAGGAGCCAGACGCTCCTCCCACTGCGCGTCTGCAGACGCGTCTTCAGTGTGAACAGATTCTGGTGACAAGCAGCCAACAGGGTGCGTCGAGAGCGTTTTTGACACTCAAGACGCGTTCGGTGGGTACCCGGCATTACATGCATGTTTTTGGTCTGTGGGAGGAAACCGGAGTGCCCGGAGAAAACCCACGCGAGCACGAGAACATGCAAACTTCACACAGAAAGACAGTAGGTCCAACCGGGTTTTGAACACAGGGCCTTCTTGCTGTGAGGCAACAGTGCCAACCACTGAGTCCTTGTGCTGCCATACAACTTGGTGACCTTTTATCAGATTGACAACCTCACATTAAAGGCTGGTTTATACTTCTTGTCGCACGTCTTCTACCCCCTGTTGAGTGAAAAAAAGTTGCGCAACTTCCGTCTGCACTCCCGCTGCGATCCCCCGGTGACAGCTGTCTTGTACATGGCCCCCAGTCAGAACTCCGAGACACGGACGATGCGGCTCGCAGCGTGGGATTGGTTCAAAGTTTGTGGGCGTTTTTTGTTTGGATGTCCATATATGGTGTATGACACCGCTACACGCTACCTGCTACTCTTTTAGGCCCTGTTTACACGGACACTGTGTGGGGGAAACGGATGTTTTGGGTATGTTAATTAGGTGAAAAGTTTTGCGTTGACACGGTCGAATTCTGTGGATACGACTCTCTCCCCCCCACCCCGCGTCCTCATGATTTCACTGTAGTTACCATGCTGGGCCATTAGATGGCGCTGTGATTTTTGGAACCTTCACTACTGCGCATGCGTGCTGCCTGAGGTAAACAGCTCGTCTGTTTTCCTCTCTGGCTAAAATCAGCTAACTACAAGTTGTTGTCAACAAGTTAACAACAAGTTAAAGCTGGAATTTGGATAAGAGTCAACAGATTTGACACCAAGTGGGACCTCTTCATCTAACAAGCTCCACACCAGACGCTGAGTGGACTTTGGACCAGAACCGGACTTTACTCCGTGATAAACAGCTGACTTACAGCAGGTAAATCAACGTTCTTAATATAATGTTTGCTTGTGTTTACTTTGATCACACAACAACTGAGTTTTTTTTAATTTATTTATTTATTTCTGCCAGGTGGAGAAGCTGTCGTTCCAACAAACAGGCAGACGGTTCGGCGGTTCTGATGGGTCCAGATGAACACACAGCAAGAGTCCAGTTCATTAACGTAGTTACAGTTCGGTTCACGTGTTTTAATAGTGTGTTCAGTTTAATTCTCAGTGTTTGTGTTGTAAACTTTGTGGTGCTGAATAAATAAATAAATAAAAAATAAACCTGGTGTCTTCATTTTCACAGCACGTTACGCACTGTTTAAAAAATGTAACGAGTCCAGATAGATACTGTAGTTCAGATAAATTTAACATCTCCCACGCCAACATAAATACTGTTTATTATTGTTAAACTGTTATATTTTGCAGCGTGACACGTGAAATGTCAGACTGTCCGCGCATGCGGGCTGCGCGCATGTGGTTGACACAAAAGCTCCACGGGAGATGTTTACATTATCAGCGGGGGGTCAGCGAAAAACTTCCACCTTGAGAGCAGGGTCAGAAAAGTATCGGAGTCAAAGAGGGGGGCCAGCAGCGTCGTGTAGGCGATAAGCAAAGTCGCAAAGAGAAAGTAGCGGTTACACTCAAAATACGCGCCGTGTAAACTGGCCCTTAGAAGCCGGTTTTTGTTTTTGCTTTGACATGGATAGTTTTGAAGAGAAACTCGCCGAGGCGGTCCGGAGCGGGGATCCTGGCGGAACCGATCCAGTTCCTCTGTCTTTGCAGTGGCTGGACACATACATTAAACACCGGGGGACGACTACAAACATTACAACAGCCGACATAAGAAAAAATGGACCTTGAAATAGCAACACGCCTCGGTGGCTCACTGGAAACGCGTAGGGTTTCCGCTCCAAAGCTTTTCTCGACTCGGGTTCGAATTTCACCTGGTAGAACTTATTTTACGTTTGTCTTTTATTGGATAAAAAAAAAGTACCTGTGGTTAACACAAACTCCTTTTTTTTTAATCCAATAAAAGACAAACGTAAAATAAGTTCTACCAGGTGAGATTCGAACCCGAGTCGAGAAAAGCTTTGGAGCGGAAACCCTACGCGTTACCAGTGAGCCACTGAGGCGTGTTGCCATTTCAAGGTCCACGTTTCCTTTAAACAATCCGCCCCTCATAAAATCCTGGCTACGCCCATGATAACGGACTCACAAATCGAGGTAATGGAGCCTATCATTATATTAAATCCGTTTGTCCTGATAAAACATGCAGTGGGAGTGCGCGTGATGTATGCAGTGGGAGGGAAGAGGGAGGGATTATCCCCACGTCTTTTAGAAGTATAAACACACAATGCGATCGGTGACACACACGCAATTACGTCATCGCTGGGTTCACTCAACGGGGGGTAGAAGACGTGCGACAAGAAGTATAAACCAGGCTTTAGTCCAAGTGGGACCAAGAACAAACTGCTGCTGCACCAAACAACTCCAATCTGAAAAAGGTCATAGCAGTTCATGCTATGATAATGTTAATTAATAATATTTAATGCTACAATACAGTTACTACAAGAGTGCACTGATTAATCAGCTTATTGATTTAATCAGCTGCATGATATTTCTCGCTACTTTATCCACTATCGTCCAGAAAACCTTCTCTGAACCCGTGCACCATGCTTCCCATTTAAAATTTGATTAATGCGTTTACGTTATTTATCTGGTGTGCACACCAAAGTTGATGCTTCAGCCTGTCGCTACACTCTCAGCACGAGAGGAACAAATCTCTCTCCAGACAACAATCAAAACAGTGTCAGCAGTTGGCCTCGGTAATTGAAGGAAAACATGGACAAGAGATGTTATTGCCAAAACAAGACGTGTCTGCACTTTTCTGCATGACTAGGTGTAATTCACCTACTGCAGTTCATTCAGACATGAAGACAATGATACAGATCAGTCGCTTCTCTTTTCCATTGAGCTTTACTCAGCAGGGATTGTTCTACTACCTTTGGAGAAAACCCTGGCAAGGATTATTATGATTGTCACGTTTTCCATGCTGTTGTGGTATTTTATGACTTGTCTAATCTGTAGAATTCAATTAAACTTTGAGGAATACAGTATATGGAAAACACACTTTTGTCGCAATTTCCATGCCTTTGACTTCTACTTTTTACAGAACACGGGAGGCTAGTGCATAAACAACTCTCTGAACAAGGAGAGGGATGGATGCGTTCCCCTCGGTTGTTTTTGTTACGCCCACTCTTTATTGTAAAACTGAAATGATATTGTTCCCGTGGCAGTTCTGTGTAAATGTTTTGCACGCAGGATTCACCCATATCTTGCCGAGCGCTCGCTCTGTTTACCACTGTTTACTGAGCGACTGGGGCTACTGTACTGTGTCCCAACTTGATGTTCTGGCTCGTCGCTGGTGGAGCACCAAGTGTAGTCAGGAGAAGGACACGAGCACTTCTTCACTTTGCTGTGGATGTCAAAAACTAGACGCAAAGAATGATCATTAGTTTCTATAATTTTATGTCTAAAAAAAAATTCAGGTCCTCTGAACGGGTAAAAAAAAAATTTTTAAATAGTGTAGAAACGTTTTGTCTTTCATCCAAAAATCTTCTTCAGTCTGAGGAGCTGTGTTCATCTCAGCCTTATAAACAGCACCTTCTCATAGTGGATCAATCACTTTCTTGTTGATATTCAAAACTAGCTGTCACATGTTAAGGAGGACCATCAGCCATGATGATCATTATTGCCATGATGGTTGCTTGCTATCACTGGACGGAATGTGGCAAAATGAAATAAATAAAAACACAATAATGAAATGAATCATTTAATTATTAAATACACCATTAAATAATTAAATGAGCAATTAAAGTTTTAAATACACAAATTATTTATTTCGTGATATAATTATTTATTTCATGATTTATTCAGTTATTTAAAGGTTCAGTATGCAGTTTCTGTAGAACTGCAGCACTTAGAAATATTTTCAACAGGCAAAGCATTCTGATCCCTCCCCCTCAGAGCCATATGTGGCTCTGCCCCCTTGTGGTCTGTTGAATTTCAAATTCAAGCTCTGTTTTTATTGGCTGATTCAAATTCAAGCTCTGTTTTTATTGGCTGGTTACAAACTCTGTTTTTATTGGCTGGAAAATGGCGGGTCACCTTTTCTTTTTAGAAATGCTTATTTACCACCTGGAGAAGCAAGGGGACAATATTTTTTTTAATTTTTTTTCAGAGATTACCTGGCTAACATCAGTCTGTCAGGAGGTAGTGACAGAGTGAAGAAATATGTTCATAAAAAAAGCTACATACTGAAGCTTTAATTTTGTCACATTCCACCCTCGTGTCACCATGAAATGATGCGAACTGTCAGTCTCACTCATCAAGCTCAGTGGGCGGGACTAGGGCGGGACTAACGCTGAGCAAGTGAAATCCTAAATTAGATTTTTTTTTTAAATTAATAATATTTCTTACCATGCACACAGCAGGTCAGGGTTTGCAATCCACACTGCTGCTTCGGGTCGTAGGTCCGACTCTTTGGAGCCCCAGAGAGCTTCTTTGTTTAAATTTGCTGCTCCTCGTAAAAAGTACGTCTTCTTTACATTCAAGGTATGAAAAAAAGGTTTCATCCAAATACACATATATACACATAAACATAATTACTGCTTCCTTTAAAAAAAATAAAAAAAATACTGCTTCCTAAAGTTTCGTAATACATTTTCTGGCCTGTGGATCAATCAACTGTGGTTGATTTGTCTTTGCTTGCTGTGAGGAGCAGCCAATCAGGCGTCAGGGTTGGTGTTAGTCCTGCCCACTGAGTTTGACGATTGTGGCTGACAGTTAACATACCGTAATTTCATGGTGTTACTAACTGGAGGGTGGAAGGCGATAAAGTAAATAAGTAAATAAACCATTAAATAAATAATTTAAAAAGGTACATTTCATTATTTAATTGTGTATTTAATAATTTAATTGTATATTTAATTGTGTATTTAATATTTAAATTATACATTTAATTGTTATGTATGTATTATGTATTTAATTTTGTCACATTCTGTCCTCCATATCACAGGGGGCTGAGTGATACTTGCAATAACAGCATTGTAAGAGGGACAGTTCAACACGGAGGCCTCTGCCCCTGTTTGATGATGGGTGGTTTCTTTTCACAAAGATGGCCTCCTTTACTCCTCTCTCAAACCAACGTTCCTCTCTATCAAGGATGTGAACATCTTCATCCCTGAAAGAGTGACCACTGGCCTGAGATTTGTGTAAACCACATGAGTCTTGACCTGATTTTATTTATTAACCTTTATTTAACCAGGCAAATCCCACTGAGATCACAGAGCTCTTTTGCAAGGGAGGCCTGGGCCTGAAGGCTGTCTAGCATGCATGCTTTTGTCTGTGGGAGAAAACCAGAATACCCAGAGAAAACCCACACAAACACAAGAAGAACATGCAAACTCCACACAGAAACTTCCCAGGTCCAAGTGGGGATTGAACCCAGGACCTTCTTGCTGTGAAGTAACAGTGCTAACCACTGAGCCATCGTACTGCCATAATGCCTGATGATGTTGCTCTTCTGTTCATGGCCATATTTTGGCCAGTGGCTGTTTAGTTTCCCAACTCAGCATCAGGATATGTTTGGGGTAGTTTAATTTCCAACAAAGCACGCACGATATGTTCTAAGAAATGAAAAGTGGAGAAAGCTGAACGCCTAAACACCAACAAAACAGGCTTCCACACTCCACATGGAATGTGTTTGTTTGTGGGATGAGTTTGAGATCCATCGTCTGACTGAACTCGTGTGTATGTTTAGTGGTTTGTGTTTTTAAAGGTGAGGCATCCAGGAGACCGGGAGTGGTATGTTGTCTCCAGCGATAAACACGTCGACTCCACTTGAAGCAACAACAAATACACAGTGTGAATATATTGGACTGGAGGCAGGCGTTCCGACATGTTTTCACTTTCAACTCATCTACCTTGTGTGTCTTTTGCTCCGTATTTAAAATAACTGTCAAACAATGCGGAGGAATCAAAGTGGATAGACGTAGCTGATTTAAATCATGACACCAAACTGAGTTCTGCTTGCATTGTATGGACTCTGGAATGGTAGAACCATCTATCAGTGTCACTCAGGTAGGTATGGTATCACTGTTAGTGTCAGCATCAGTGCGTGTCAGCTGGTATCGCTCACTGGTATCTGTGTCTGTGAGGCCTACACAAGTTGACCCTGACCCTGTATCTACCCCGTTTCCCACACCTCGCTCTCTCGTGTGTATTGTCCGCCCAAACCCCTAAATTCCCTGGCATGTTGGTGGAATTTCGAATATTTTTCCAGGTCACTGTTGTTTGTGCCTTGCGAGGTGTGCCTGTAAATTTCCACACAGAGATAGAGATAAACACGCTTTCACTGTCACATGCATATACAAACCTTGTCACATGGCAGCCCACACCTTCTACGGCATAAAACCTATTGCGACTATGAACCTGCGTACACGTAACGTAATATTTCTTGAAGTATGGAGTTGGAAAGATGTTGGGAAACTCTTTGCTCTAGCATTGTATCTAAATTCCACTGCTATGTACCGTACTGTGAAGTGACACAACTCATGACATGTTGCATCCATTTAGTCTCTTTTCTCAAAAGTAAGCTTTTACTTTTTAATTATAAGATTTATCAAACATAATGTAAGCACAGCTCTTAATTATGATTTCTTTTTTTGCAAATACAGCATGGCTAACTCTCTGAATAGGAACAAAAGTGTAATAAGACTTCTCTGAAAAGTCCAAATCATTTAATGGGATCATAAAAAAACAGCTTGCACTCTACAGTGAAGTGCCAGCAAAATGTTTTTATTGAAGCCCATCCATCCATTATCTTTACCCGCTTCTTCCTTTTTGGATCACGGGGGTCATTGGTGCTCGTGTCCAGCTATCACTGTTCGAGAGGTGGGGGACACCCTGGATATGTCTCCAGTCCATCACGGGGACTCTCTCACTCACACAGGACAATTTAGAGTAACCAATCAGCCTAACATGCATGTTTTTGGTCTGTGGGAGGAAACTGGAGTACCCGGAGAAAACCCACACATTCAAGAAGAGAACATGCAAACTCCACAACAGGCCACTGGCCAGGATTTGAACCGGGGCAACTTGTTTGCTGAGAGGCAGCAGCTCTACCAATTGCACCACCGCGCTGACATTTTTATTTAAGTGAAATAAAATGAAAAATAAAAAAAGCATTATGAAAAAACATTACTGACACTCAGCCTGTTCAACTTCTGTTTAGCAAAGAATATTTCTCCCCAAATGCTTTTTTGTGTGTTATCTGCTGGCTGACGTAGTTCAGACGTTTTGAACGTGGTTCTGTGGAGAGGTTACTTACAGCAGTCAGCCATATTTTTTGCCATATGAGTCACATCTTTTTACATAAATTTGAAAGCCCTGTGACTTATCCACAGTATTCCTGAGGGTGTCACTGTAGAAGCGAATGTGCATTGTACTTCCTGTCCGACACCGGAAGTGCCTGTATTCCATAGGCGGAGTATGGATCGCGGGTGTTTTTGAAAGTTATTTTCATTCATTTTATCGGAGCAAACACAGCTTTTGTTTAAACGGAACGTTTACTGAAATGTCCTACCGGGGTTCAGGTACCTGCTGTGCTGTTCGCGGCTGCACCAACAACCGGACCAAGCTAAATCTTTGGCTAAAACAACAGTGTTTTCAACACGGACCCAAAACAAAGAAAGAGTGTTCCTGCATCCTACTCTATGGCTGTGTCTGCGCGATCAGGTAACATCTGTAATTTCTTTTTATTCAGGGAGGGTTTATTAATGAGAGTTTTGGATGATTTACTGTCTTAAAATGATATATGTCAGGCGCGACCGGTATTTTTAGCCGAGATAGCTGCTAATAAACCTTAGCCGAGAGGCCGGAGCAAACGCGTTCGCTATTTATGTATTTTTAAATTATGTCTGCGCGATCAGGTAACATCTTTTTATTCGGGGAGGGTTTATTAATGAGAGTTTTGGAAGATTTACTGTCTTAAAACGATAGATCTCAGACGCGACCGGTATTTTTAGCCGAGATAGCTGCTAACAAACCTTAGCCGAGAGGCCGGAGCAAACGCGTTCGCTATTTATGTATTTTTAAATTATGTCTGCGCGATCAGGTAACATCTGTAATTTCTTTTTATTTGTCCCTCCTCTTTTAACAAAACGAGTGGTGTTCCCACATTTTTAATGAACTAAAACAACAAAGTTTGGACTGTCTTCAACTGTATTACTCGCATGTAAACAAACGGTGTTTCCGGTCAACCGGAAGTCGTGTGCACATTTCGCGCAAAGCGTCATGGGGCGTAGGAATACTGTGGATACACCAAAGCGACTACTATGTTTTTTCCCCATATTGTTTTCATTGTTGTCTACTACAGTTTTCATCTTTCTTTGTTAAAAACAGGTTTATCTTAAGGCCGAGATACACTTGAGCGTCCTCAGGTACGCCACTCTACGCGCGCATATTGTGCGCATGTGTTTTGCTGCTATACTTCATAAACTATTCAGCTTTAAAAAGCTTGCGTTCTCCTTGTTGTAATATGAGCAGCTGCGCACGGAGGGGACTCAACTGAGCTCGCTGATTGGTCACTTGCTGACACGCCTACTGAAATGATTGACAGACAGCTTTCTCAGTCAGCTCATGTAGCTCCTTGAAGACCGCGGCGGTGTTCATGCGGTGTTTCTACTATATATGTTGTAAAAAGTTCTCTCAGAAATAAAAATAATAACAGGGAGTGCTTTTCCTGCAGCACACAGCCCACCAGGGATATTTAAAACATCGCGCACCCAGGTAGGACCTGAATTCATTCATTTCATTCATGGAGTGAACGGAGGAAGAAGTGATTACTTGACTTTAGGCAAAAAAACAAAAGAAAAGGCCCGATCAGCGATAAAGAAGGGGAATTTATTTCATTTGTGTAACATACAAAACAGTCCGGCGCCGGGGAAGTTTATGGTCAGACACCGCGTATCGCGCACGCGGACGTAAAAAAAAAGCTTTGCGCGTACATGCCCTGAGGGGCTACGCGGGGCTACGCTTTTGCCTTGACGTACGTACGCTGCGTATAGGCGTACCGTGAGGACGCTCGAGTGTATCTCGGGCTTTATAAATGAGACCTCGAGGCTCAATGAGAGTAACCTGTATAAATAAAGGTTGAATGAATGAATGAACAAATATTTATAACCCAATTTTTTGCTGAGGTCTGACAATTTAATTCATTCGGACATGAAAATATTAAACATTACCATTTGCAGCCACTAGAGGGCCCTCAACTGATATGGCAAGCTAAGTGTCTCATTAATAAGTAAAAGTGGCTATTAATGAGACACTTGGCTTGCCATACCAAGCCACCTTCGTCTCGCTCTGGAACTCCTGGAGCAAATTTCAAATCAGCTGCATTTCGTCGCACCACCCAGGTGAAATGCAGCTGATTTGACCATTAAAATGCATTTATTAAGGAAAAGTTCAACTGAGACACAACATTACTATAATGTCGAGCAAACAAATAATTGTTTTAGGTGGTTACCTTGTTAACTTTCGAAGAAATGCACAGCGTGTCTTCCCTCTGCGCGTTCCCGCGGCCGCAAATAAATTTTTGTAGTGCAACTGATTTTACCATTAAAGTGTATTTATTAAGGAAAAGTTAAACTGAGACACACCATTGCTTTAATGTTGAGCAAACAAATAAATGTTTTTAAGTGTTAATCTTGTTACATTCTTGTTAAAGTTCTCCTGTGCATGCTCCCGCTGTTGCTATTTTGGCAGCCAACTGATTTTTGGCACAACACCGGCCCATGTTTCTGGGTGGTCATTGGTGATGGATACAAACGTGATGCATCAGCGGTGACGCATAATAGATCCGACTTATAGTGAAGTGGCTTATTTATGTTTTTTTCCACTTTATTAGACATATTTTAACTGATGCGTCTTATACGGCAGTGCGGTGTGTACTGGCAAAAAGTACGGTACTACTACTAGGAGTCTGCAGACACAAGAGTTTTCCTAGTTTAAGTAAACAAAAATAAATTAATAAATACAATTCTCATAAAGAAGTCAAGCTAACAGTTGATCATGGGAACTATTACAGAGCACACTTCATCCTAAAATACCCTAAAGGGAAAATAAATGAAAAGGAAATAAATAAATTCATAGCAATTCATGTGAATGATATTATAAAAGCCTTTCATTGTGTCACTTCAGCATTATCTACATTGCAATTTATGTTTGTTTTTTACATTGACACTTGATAATGTTTCTTATTAATAACGTTTTGTGTAACCAGTTGTTGGAAAACTAAATATGCTAAGGGTTTCTAGCTAGATTAACTATGATATAAAAGTAATGCAGAGTAAAAAATAAAAAATAAATTATGATGGATTAAGCAAAAACTATTTAAATCATTTTTACCTTGCATTACCTAGGTGTTAGCTTGACTCTTTCTTTTACAGCTTCAGTTTGACTCCAGACAGAGCTCACTCTCTGCACTTCATGTAACTTCACAAAAGCCCACTTCAAAAAAATCTGAAATATCCCAATAATGCTAGACTTCTGGCTGAGCACTGAATGAGTTATGCCACAGATAAACTACTTTTGACAAATTGATGGGTCAGATCACTTTTTACTCACGGAAAATAGATTTAGGTCAATGTGGTTGCACACGTTAGTAAATGGAGAAATTTGACGGCACTGAAAATCTTTATCCCTCACAGAGTAGGAAGATGAAATACTGTTGCACCTTCAGAATGAAAACTCAACCCCATCTCTCCCCATTTTTGCAGCAATACAATATGCAAGATTAAAGGAGGGATTTTGCGATCAGTGGAACGTTGGACGAGCAATGTGCAAAAGAAAGCAAGTAGCTGTTGTTCTTGACACTCACTAGACGGATGCTAGATTGTGCAGCTGTAAACCATTTCAGGAAACGACAGAGCAAAGAAGCCAAAGCTGGAGGGGACTGGGGAGGCTGGAAGTAGTGAGGGGCAAGCATTTCTTCTTGAAAATCTCAGCTGATAAATGTTGTTATATTTACCTTTTTTAAATAAATAAAAACCCCTCACATTAATACTTTTATTCTCCTTCTCTCTCTCTTCACTGTACAGATTTTTGCAGGTTATGGAAATTCTTGTTTGCTCTGGTGATGGACTGACTAACAGATGAGGTCAGGCAGGAATCCCCATGGACTATGATGTTTGCAGATGACATTGTGATCTGTGGTGAGAACAGGGAACAGGTGGAAGAGAACTTGGAGAGGTGGAGGTATTCACTTGAAAGAAGAGGAATGAAAGTCAGCCGTAGTAAGACAGAGTACATGTGTGTGAATGAGAGGGAGGCCAGTGGAACAGTGAGGCTACAAGGAGCAGAGGTCACAAAGGTGCAGGACTTCAAGTACTTGGGGTCCACTGTCCAGGAAAATGGGGAATGTGGTAAAGAGGTGAAAAAGAGAGTCCAGGCAGGATGGAGTGGATGGAGAAAAGTTTCAGGAGTGATTTGTGACAAAAAGGTGTCAGCAAAGGTCAAAGGAAAAGTTTACAAGACAGTGGTGAGACCAGCTATGTTGTATGGTCTGGAGACAGTGTCATTGACAAAAAGACAGGAGAAAGAACTGGAAGTGGCAGAAATGAAGATGCTGAGGTTCTCCTTAGGAGTGACAAGGATGGATAAGATCAGGAATGAGATCATCAGAGGTACAGCACATGTTGAACAACTGGGAGATAAAGTTAGGGAGGCCAGACTGAGATGGTTTGGACATGTCCAGAGGAGGGACAGTGGGTATATTGGTAGAAGGATGTTAGAAATGCAGCTGCCAGGAAAAAGACACAGAGGAAGGCCAAAGAGGAGATATATGGATGCAGTTAGAGAGGACATGAAGGTAGTTGGAGTGAGGACAGAGGATGCAGAGGACAGAGTGGGGTGGAGGAGGATGACTCGCTGTGGCGACCCCTGAAGAGGGAACAGCCGAAAGAAGAAGAAGAAGATGGAAAATTTTGTTTGAATTTCCTAAGAGATTTACTAGGGATGCACAATATTGGATTTTTGGCCGATATCCGATATGCCGATATGTTAAAACTTATTTGGCCCATAACCGATACCAATATTTTTTCCTAGACCTACTTACAGAGACAACATAGCTTTCTCAGCTGTGGAATTAAAATACTACATTATTCTGCATGGTCTTTGTCAATTTGGTCTGCTACCAAATGCAGATGCCAAAAAGGGGGCTGAGAATGCTCTAACACTTCAACTTGGATTGTATTTTATTTAAAATTTATTCATGAAATTTACTCTCTCTATCACAATGACAACACTTGAACAAAATCTAAACTCAACTGCGTGCGCGATGTCATAATGTTGTGCTGATGCTGCAGGCATCCTTGTCACTGAGTTGTCA
>JBBPBX010015423.1:0-49478 GCA_038048925.1 Garcialebias charrua | reverse complement strand
TATATATATATATATATATATATATATATATATACATATATATATATATATATATATATATATATATATATATATATATATATATATATATATATATATATATATATATATATATATATATATATATATATATATATATATATATATATATATATATATATATATATATATATATATATATATATATATATATATATATATATATATATATATTATATATATATATATATATATATATATATATATATATATATATATATATATATATATATATATATATATATATATATATATATATATATATATATATATATATACAGGTAGTCCCCGACTTACGAGCGCTCTGACTTACGAGGTCCCGGACTTAAGAGCATGCATCTCATAAAAAAATAAAAAAAAAAAAAAAAAATTTTTTTTTTATTTTTTTTTACTTTTTTTTTTATTTTTTTTTATAAATGAATACATGTACAGTACTGGACAGTCACCAAGCACTTAGCCTATCCTAACACAGTTTTTAAAGATGAAGGAATAAGTTGAATTGTCTCCCTTTCACATAAAGGGAGCAAGCTCCCTATGGAGCCTGCAGGGAGGAGGGAGACAATTCAACTGATTCCTTCATCTTTAAAAACTGTGTTAGGATAGGCTAAGTGCTTGGTGACTGTACAGTACTGTACATTTATCTATTAATAAATAAAAAACAATAAAAAATAAAAATACTGTATATACTGTATATTTTTAATAAATAGATAAATGTACAGTACTGTACAGTCACCAAGCACTTAGCCTATCCTAACACAGTTTTTAAAGATGAAGGAATCAGTTGAATTGTCTCCCTCCTCCCTGCAGGCTCCATAGGGAGCTTGCTCCCTTTATGTGAAAGGGAGACAATTCAACTTATTCCTTCATCTTTAAAAACTGTGTTAGGATAGGCTAAGTGCTTGGTGACTGTCCAGTACTGTACATGTATTCATTTATAAAAAAAAAAAAAAAAAAAAAAAAAATATTTTTTTTTTTTTTTTACTATGTGTTCCTACTTACGAATTTTTGACATTACGAGCGCCCCCTAGTGACTAGGGATGGGGCAGATCCGATCCAGTATCGGTATCGGTATCCGATACCAGCAGAATGTAAGTATCGGGTATCGGAACCAACCTGCCGATATTTCCGATACTTTCTAGATGTCAGAGAGCACATATATTTCACCATACTCTGTGACTTCTGTCTTAACATTGTTACTTAGCGGTATATTAGTGTTCAATTATAGATTAAATCTGTATCTGTTGATAAAATTCAACAAGAATTACAACTCATATAGTGCCAGAATTAAAAATAAGACTAGAAAATGGGGAGTAGAATGTGATGATTTCCCATAATGCTTAGCAGTATTTTAGACTAGTGTTCCTTGCACCATGAGTCAGAAGGACGTCTGTGGAAGAGACCTGCCTCTTCTTGTATGCCATTTGTTTGTGAATTACTGTAGTGAGGCTCAGAGTGTCTTCTTTGGGTTTACCTCACACAAGTCTGAGTTTTGTGCAACATACTGTACGTGCTCTCTCTTCAAGAACTTAATTATTACAGCCTCCTATGCTTAAACACCGATATCGGATCGGAAAAGTATCGGTATCGGTTGATACTCAGTTGTTATGTATCGGTATCGGATCGGAAGTGAGAAATGTGGATCGGTGCATCCCTACTAGTGACGGAACTCGCTCGTAAGTTGGGGACTACCTGTATTGGGTTTTGAAATACAGCTGATTCGATCATCAAAGTGCATTTACTAAGCAATAGTTAGAGTGAGACACACATTTACTATAATTTCAAGCAAACAAATAATTGTTTTTAAGTGTTAATCTTGGTAAATTATTGTTAAAGTCCTCCCTTGCACGCTTCCGCGGCCGCCATTTGGCAGCCCATCGATTTTTGGCACAACACTGGCCCACATTTCCGGGTGGTCAGCGGTGACGCGTAACAAATACGTCACCTCAGCGGTGAGGTATAATAGATGCAATGTATATGGCAAAGCAACATGTTTATGAATTTTTCCACTTTATTAGACAAATATGGACTGATGCGGATTATACAGTACTTTGTAGGTCGGAGCGACGTGTACGGCGGAAAAAACGGTATGCAGAAGAGGAAATAGAGAGGAAATCTTTTTTTTTCCCCTGATATTGAAACTAACTTTCAAAAAGAATCATGAATGACACTTTTGATTTCTGTCATACCTCAAGTGTGAGAAACTCACCTTATTTTGATTTTGAGTAAAATAAATAAATAAATTGAGGTTAAAAAAAGTTTAGGGTGATTTAAGAAAAAACTGGTGTACTGGATACATAGATTTTAGGTCTCATTTATTGCTATGAATCTATGTGAGTCTTTAGCTCTTTGATATGATAAAAAACAACAACAAAACAAAAACGGTTAAAGCACGTAACCAGTTGCTTCAAACATCCTGACAACTCATCCCTGGACAGAGGAATAGAAGATCAGGGTGGCTGGTGTTTTTAATCGATAGTAACCACTGTTTAAAAGTTTTTGTGACAGGTGTGATTATTACTATTATTATTTATTTAGTCATCATGCTTTATTCTTTTTTTTAAATGTAATAAATGACTGTTTTGTGACTAATAATCTATTATATAGACCAGAAACATGCACAAAAGCAACTAACAACAACCTGTATTTGTGCATTTGCCATCAATCATGCTTACTTCTAAAGACCAACGTTGCTCACTGAAAAGCCCATACAGCTCGACCTCTGCAGCAGAGCTTAGGTAAACATTGGGTAAAAGCTGCCACAGGCCACTTCTCTGTGATTAAGGCTGTTGATTGTGCTGGGCTGTGGCTCATACCTACGGCAGCTGCATCGCCGTTGTCCACATAATCACAGTAATTACCACTACGCCATCCAATGGCAGGAGCTATATTTGTGCAAATATCAGTGTTAAGTCCACACATCCAGTTTAATCCGCTCATTATGTCGAGGATTGGAGGATGCATGTCAGAACAACATTGAAAAGTTTCTCTCTCTTCATTCTCATTGAGTTCACTTCCTTCCTCACGCCATAAATACTTTCGGTTTTATCCCCATGATTGACCACCTGCAGAATCTCTGAAAGTGGAATGCGTCATGGCAGCTTCAACAGTATGTTGGCTGTGAGCCCAGAATCTTGAGTCAATCCCGAGCCCTTTAGATGGTCGATTAGTCATCCATCAGCAGCCTAAACAGAAGGCCCCAGCAGCTTCGTGCTCACATAGTAGCCTCACAGGAAGTCAGACCACCAGCTTGGATTGATCAGGTGACTAAGTGTGCGCAGGGGCAGCTAAAAGCTGATAGATTTATTTGGAGAGGTCGGAGCAGCAGCTGTCGGAGCCTTTTTAATATATGATGATGTTTGTGTTTACAGTTAAATGGAGTGAAAATGATGAGAGGCGACGCAGTAAAACATGCAGGCAGGGAGCAGGCGACGGCCTCACGACTAGTGACCGTCGTGCGTTGTATGGCGTTCTTTTACCCACAGCCGAACACACACACGTACATGTAGCCTACTGCTAAAACTCAAGTGTGGCTTTTCTTCCTTATCTAAATCTGTCTCAATCAATGGCAGCTATAAATACTTCAGAAGGAGCAGCTAGCAAGTGAAAACGAGCTGGAAGCTGTCAAAGAGACCACTGGCAGTTGTTTTGGTGAATCGCACTATTCTTTGTAATGTAGTTTTTTTTTCCCTGTGCAGGTCGAGTTGAAGTTTAACAAATATGCACATAAAATGACTGTTTAATCGCTCATTGTCTTACAGCTGGTTAAACTGCTGTGTACCCAATTAGGACTCATTCTTTAATGTGTTGTGACTTTTACAGAATAACAGCCAGCTGCACTGTTAAGGTTGGATGTTTATTTCCAGCCCCATATGGTCCTCTTATTTAAGGAGGATGTCACCAGTTGTCGTCCAATTTTAGGCGCTTTTCTTTGTGGAAGGACTTTAAAAAAATATATATAGTTAAGCATCTCTTAAACCCAAGAAAGTGGCACACATATTTGAAGACGAGCGCGTGGTTAGGCTGATTGTGTGTACGGGGGTGGCAGAGGATGAGCGAGCCGCCTGAGATAGATTCTGGCTGACGCAGACACCAACAGAGGGGAGCGGGCTAAAATGAGCCGTTGCTCACTCACTGACTTACTCACACACAAAAACTCTTAATATACAACAAGACCCCCAACTCACCCACCTATCCAAATATAACATAGAAATGTAAGGCCCTTAATCACACATTGACATGGAACAGGTCTCGGACTATCGAGCCACCATGGAACAACGACAGCGCTTGTAAGCAATGCTAAGAAATTTAGGTTGTTGTTGTTAGTGTGCTTTGATCGGACCTCCTGTTGTTGAACGTTTATCTGCAGGGACTGTATGTAAGCTCTGATGTCACATGTTAGTGCCATCAGTGGCGTTGATCAGGGATGACGTGATGAAAATTGTGGGGAACCTCTAAAGTACAGCATGTCGAGCAAACAACACAGCAGACTGCATGCACGATGGCCACCTCAAACGCTTTTGTCAATGTAAACTTAAACATTGATGACATCCCCGGGGCCAAAATCGACTTGGAATATATTGAAGAAAACAATGATACACAGCTCGAGTGCTGGCTACAGTGTAGGTGAATAGAAGCAGCAACCGGGCCGAGTTGATAAAAAGGTATGTGTGGTGTTCCCAGCGTTTCCAGGCTTTATTCAAACACTTTTGCCTTGGTGAAAAAGAGCACAGATGACTGAAGATTTCATGCAAGATGCAGCCATTGAATTGCATGTACCACCACTACACTGTGGTGTGCTGGGGCAGCAGGGTGAAGAAAACTGCTGCCAACAGACTCGATAAACTCATCAAGAGAGCTGGCTCAGTTCTGGGAGTGGGCCTGCAGTCTTTGACAGAGGTGTCTGAGCAGAGGATGCTGAGGAAACTTCTCCAGATCCTGAACAACACACCACACCCCCTGTATGACACCCTGGACTCTTACTGCAGCGCCTTCAGTCGTAGACTGAGACCATCGAGGTGCTGCACAGAACAACACAGGAAGTCCTTCCTCCCTGTGGCTATCAAACTAATTGTTGGTAATTTTTATATTCTCTGTTATTTTTTTAAATATCTTGTGTATGTTCCTTTGTACTGAAACTCTGGCGCAACATTTTCCTGTGGGATCCATAAAGTTCTATCTTATCTTACCTTATCTTATCTTATAAGCTTTTGGCAGCAGGATGAAACATAATTTTGCCAGCTGCTTCTTTTATTTTACTTTGTTAGCCGTTAGTTGTTAGCTGTTAGTGATCGTTCTTTTTCCATACTTTATTTTTCAAAAGTGAAAAGATTCTGAACGGGAGCTGAATTCAGCATCTAAAGAGACACATTAATGTAGGTGGGTTGAAAAAGACGTTCAGTGTTCTTGTTAACATAATGGATGGCTGGACCTGTCTGCTCAGGGACCTGCTGGTATGGGATCAGGGTGCTCCTCTGTCAGTTAATTCCCTCCAATGAAGCATTTTGAACAGATGTAAGTCTTCTTGTTTACCTTTGTCCGCTTGAAGCCAACTCAGCCACAGAGTCAAATCCAATGATCACATTTCTTTCAAAGTAATCAACTTTAGAAACCGCATCCATAACCCTTGCATATGAGGGTTGTCTGCATATCGGACGTCACTAGTTCAAGACTCGTAGCAACAAAGCTTCTTAGCTACCATTTTTCTGCTGTTTTTTTATTGGAGCAAACCACGACTACATATTGTACTCACAGTTCTGTTTGCCTTACATTTGGGTACTTGCTGACATCACATATTGTGCAGGGAGCATGATTATTCATGATTATACACATGATTATTTAGATAGAGCGTTAAGGTTATTTTCTCATGCAAATATCAGCAGCAACAGCTAGCTGTAACACTTCCTATGCATCCTAGATTCAATTCCAGCAGGAAATTTACAATATTTCTGCCATAATTTTTTCATTTATTCCACCTATATTTATACAGGTTAGTCTAATAGAGCCACGAGGACTCATTTACAAGAGAGACCTGTTTTAAACAAAGAACAAAGATGAAGTGTAATAATAATAATAACCGTACAATGTGGAGCTGATTGCAAAGTAAAGGTTTTAATAATATTGTTTGTATGAACTGCCATGACATTTTGAACATTTAAGTTGTTTTAAGTTGGCAGCAATCCACTTTTGGCTGAGCTAGCTGTTAGCTCATTAATTCGGTTAGATTTAAACATTGTTTCTTCTGAGGTCTATCAAAGAGCCACTGGCTCTTGAACTGGTAAAATATTAATTATTTGTCATTTTCCTTTAAAAAACAGACAAAAATGCCTAAATATACTTCTAATATTTATTTATGGACTAGCTATAATAGTAACTTTCAAATATGTGATAAAATAAAAATAATTTGCAACGACAAGAGTGAATTGTCTTAACCTTTTGCTTTGAACAGCAGAGTGCAGTGAAAAGAAAGAGGGAAAGTCAAGTGTGTTTTTGTTGGGATCACCATATGCCTTTGAAGCCATTGTGCACTTCCAGAAAAACTTTAAATCTGAAGGCTGAGCTCCTTGGTGGGGAGACCATCTGTTGCACAACTCTTTGCTCTCTTGTTGCCGAGGATGGTCTTTGTGGCTTCAACTAATCAGAAGAAGGAATTCTCAACCAATCAGAGCTTTTAATTTTCTATAAGCAACAGGAAATCACTTTGATTTCATATTATTTGCACATTCAGGGCAGCTGTAGCTGAGTGGTTAGAGCAGTTGTCCTCCAGTGGGAGAGTTGGGAGTTCAATTCCACCAGCAGTCACATGTTGAAGTGTCCCAGAGCAAGACACTGATCCCTTCATTGCCTCAGATGAGTGTCCCATTGGTGTATGAATGTGATAAAGCACTGATTATTCTTTGTAATGATATAGTAGAATGCTGTATGAATGGGTAAAGGAGGGCACAGATTGTAGTGTAGACTATCTTGATAAGATAGAAAGGTGCTCTATAAGTACAGTCCATTTACCATTTTTGGCACAAACTCAAGTTGGATGTCAGGCCTATTGAATTATTTCAATTTAAACTAAACTGAAATACAAGTCCCAAGTCAACAATTTGAGTGCTGTGCACTGAAAACCAATATTGCTATCATTAAAACATTTCATAGGATCCAATTGCTTGCATGCATAGTGGCTGAAAATTATTGCATGTTTAATGTTGATAAGATTTATAATATTGACCATATGCACATACCATACATAGAAAGTTGTGGCAAATTGAAAGAGTAAGACAGAAATTTTCCTCACATTTGTCATATTACAGTATATGAATAGGATGTATGGTTTAAACTATTGAATGGATTGCGTCACTTATTAAAGTGATTGTGTTGTACCTTAAAAATACAAGACAAACGTTTTCATGTCATATGCAACACATTGCGGCCGTGGCGTAGTGGTAAGGGCAGTCGTCTCCCGATCGGAAAGTTGGCGGTTCGACTCCCGGGACCCGCACCATGTGTCGTTGTGTCCTTGGGCAAGACACTTAACCCTGAGTTGCTCCCGGTAGGACTGGAAAGCACCTTGCATGGTAGTCTGCCGCCACCGGTTTATGAATGTGTGTAGCATTCAATATATGTGTAGCACTTTGAGATTTTCAGTAATGAAAAGTGCGTTATAAATTGAATTAATTATTATTATTATTATTATTGCGTCATAACTGTCTTCTGATTTTCATTTTCTCAGTAATTTGTCAACACGGGAAATAATTTACTACGTAAATGTTCTGATGCATGCTCAATAATCCAGATGGATAAATCTAACAAGGTTGTGTCAGATCCTCTGGACAGATTCTTCTTTGCTGAAACGTTTCATCTTTTATCAAAAAGACTTTCATCAGTCTGAGACGCTGCAAACAGTTGACTAAAGACAGATTGTTAGCATGGCTAACTCATTCACTTACAATGTTTTCAAATATCTGGCATCTGTACTCATCCCTTTAGTTGGCATAATGGACTTTGTGGATAAGGTGAGGGATGTCATCATGGAGACTGACGAAACAATGGTCTCTTTTGATGTCACATCACTCTTTACGTGCATTCCTGTTGATGAGGCAGTAGAGGTGGTCTGTCAGCAGGACCACACTTTCTACAGAACAACTGTGTCAACTCTTGAAACTGTGCCTGCAGTCAACCAACTTCACATATGGGGAGCAATATTATAAGCAGAAACATGGGTGTGCTATGGGGTCTCCAGTTTATCCTATTGTTGCCAACCTGTACATGGAGGAGGTAGAAAAGAGAGCCTTGACGTCCTTTTCAGGGAGACCACCAAATCATTGGTTCAGGTTTGTTGACAACACCTGGGTTAAAATTAAATCTCAGGAAGTCCAACATTTCACTGATCACATCAACTCTGTGGATAAATATAAACAGTTCACACGAAAATATGTGAAAGATGACAGGATGGCTTTCTTGTACTGTGATGTCAGTCTCTGATGGACATTTAGCACAGGATGTTTACCACAAACCCACCCACACAGACCAGTACTTGCAGTTTGACTCCCATCACCCTCTGGATTACGTTAGGAGTCATCAGACTCTGGACCACAGAGCAGACAGTGTCCCTACTAAATCAGGAGCCAGGGAGAAGGAGAAAGTCCACACAAGACAGGCTCTATAAGAAAGTGCTGTTTATAAGACTGTTTGCTGGCAGCTCCTCAGACTGAACAAGTCTTTTGGATAAAATATGAAATGTTTCAACAAAGAAGAATCCTTCCAGAGGACCTGACTCAACCTAGTTAGAATTACCACATAAAACCCGTACCAACGTCCTGATCACACACAGGGCCTAATTTGTAAACCAGTCGATGCCGGAATGCAAATAGCGGGCGGGCTGGTGGCAGCGTTGGGAGGGGGTGTTTGGGGGTCCTCACCCTGAAAAGTTTAAATAAAGTAGATGCAATATCCTGCATTTTGATGTGTTTTAACGAGTTATTGAACATCTACATTTATCTACATTTGTTAACACTCCGCTTCTGTCAAGACCCCCCACTTGACTGAACCGAGCTCGACTCTGTCCCTGCTCGTTGTTGTCTGACTCCACATGTGAAACCTCCAGGCGCCTGCCTGCGGCTGTGAGCTCCTACCCGTGTACGTCACGACTGCCGGCTCGGCACTTACCCTTACCACTCTTTTAGGGGTGGAGATTTCTTTAATGGTAGATGCAAAAATGCTTCACTTGAAGAGGCAGATCATTTGTTGGGTTTACAATTATCCATCCATCCATCCATTTTCTTCCGCTTATCCGGGGTCGGGTCGCGGGGGTAGCAGCCTAAGTAGGGAGGCCCAGACTTCCCTCTCCCCAGCCACTTGGAGCAGCTCCTCTGGGGGAATCCCAAGGCGTTCCCAGGCCAGCCGAGAAACATAGTCCCTCCAGCGTATCCTGGGTCTTCCTCTGGGTCTCCTCCCGGTGGGACATGCCCGGAACACCTCACCAGGGAGGCGTCCAGGAGGCATCCTAACCAGATGCCCGAGCCACCTCAACTGGCTCCTCTCGATGTGGAGAAGCAGCGGCTCTACTCCGAGTCCCTCCCGGATGACTGAGCTTCTCACCCTATCTCTAAGGGAGAGTCCAGCCACCCTGCGGAGAAAACTCATTTCAGCCGCTTGTATCCGAGATCTTGTTCTTTCGGTCATAACCCAAAGCTCATGACCATAGATGAGGGTGGGAACGTAGATCGATCGGTAAATTGAGAGCTTTGCCTTTTGACTCAGCTCTCTCTTCACCACGACAGACCGGTACAGCGCCCGCTTCACTGCGGACGCTGCACCTATCCGCCTATCGATCTCACGCTCCAGTTTTCCCTCATTCGTGAACAAGATCCCGAGATACTTAAACTCCTCCACTTGGGTAAGGACCTCCTCCCCGACCCGGAGAGGGCACGCTACCCTTTTCCGGCTCAAGACCATGGCCTCGGATTTGGAGGAACTGATCCTCATCCCGGCCGCATCACATTCAGCTGCAAACCGCTCCAGCGAAAGCTGTAGATCACGAGCTGATGAAGCCAATAGGACCACATCATCTGCAAAAAACAGAGAAGCGATTCTAAGGCCACCAAAACGGATCCTCTCAACACCTTGGCTGCGCCTAGAAATTCTGTCCATAAAAGTTATAAACAGAATCGGTGACAAAGGGCAACCTTGGCGGAGTCCAACTCTCACCGGAAACGAGCCTGACTTACTGCCGGCAATGCGGACCAAGCTCTGACACCGGTCGTACAGGGACCTAACAGCCCATATCAATGGGCCTGGTACCCCATACTCCCGGAGTACCCGCCACAGAACCCCCCGAGGGACGCGGTCGAATGCCTTTTCCAAGTCTACAAAGCACATGTAAACTGGTTGGGCAAACTCCCACGCACCCTCCAGGACCCTGTTGAGGGTGTAGAGCTGGTCTAGTGTTCCACGACCAGGACGAAAACCACACTGCTCCTCCTGAATCCGAGGTTCGACTATCCGACGGACCCTCCTCTCCAGAACCCCTGAATAGACCTTACCAGGGAGGCTTAAGAGTGTGATCCCTCTATAGTTGGAACACACCCTACGGTCCCCCTTTTTGAATAGGGGAACCACCACCCCAGTCTGCCAATCCAAGGGAACTGCCCCCGATGTCCACGCGATATTGCAGAGTCGCGTAAGCCAACACAACCCCACAACATCCAGAGCCCTAAGGAACTCAGGACGAATCTCATCCACCCCCGGAGCCTTGCCACCGCGGAGCTTTTTAACCACCTCGGCGACCTCAGCACCAGAGATTGGAGAGCCCGATCCAAAGTCCCCAGGCTCCGCTTCCTCAGTGGAAGACGTGCCAGTAGGATTGAGGAGGTCTTCGAAGTATTCCGCCCACCGACTCACAACATCCCGAGTGTCCCAATGATCCTAGGAGCTATGCTGTCAGGGGCTTTATGCCCCTAGTAGGGTCACCCAAGGCAGACAGGTCCTAGGTGAGGGACGAGACAAAGCGCAGCCCACAAGACCCCTTATGATGAATAATATAAATGGAAACAATGTTCCCTCGCCCGGACGCGGGTCACCGGGGCCCCACTCTGGAGCCAGGCCCGGAGGAGGGGCACGTTGGCGAGCGCCTGGTGGCCGGGCTTTCACCCATGGAGCTCGGCCGGGCACAGCCCGAAGAGGAGACGTGGGTCCCCCTTCCCATAGGCTCACCACCTGTGGGAGGGGCCAAAGGGGTCGGGTGCATTGTGGAATGGGTGGTGGCCGAGGGCGGGGACCCTGGCGGTCTGATCCTCGGCTACAGAAGCTGGCCATTGGGACATGGAATGTCACCTCTCTGGTGGGGAAGGAGCCTGAGCTAGTGTGTGAGGTTGAGAGGTTCCGGCTAGAAATAGTCGGACTCACCTCAACGCATGGCTCTGGCTCTGGAACCAGTTTCCTTGAGAGGGGTTGGACACTCTTCCACTCTGGAGTTGCCCCTGGTGAGAGGCGCCGAGCAGGAGTGGGCATACTTGTTGCCCCCCATCTTGGTGCCTGTACGTTGGGGTTCACCCCGGTGAACGAGAGGGTAGCCTCCCTTCGCCTACGTGTGGGGGGACGGGCTCTGACTGTTGTTTGTGCCTATGCGCCGAACGGCAGCGCAGATTACCCACCCTTTTTGGAGTCCTTGGAGGGGGTATTGGAGGGTGCGCCTCCTGGGGACTCCCTTGTTCTGCTGGGGGACTTCAACGCTCACGTGGGCAATGACAGTGAGACCTGGAGGGGTGTGGTTGGGAGGAACGGCCCCCCTGATCTGAACCCGAGTGGTGTTCTGTTGTTGGACTTCTGTGCTCGTCATGGATTGTCCATAACGAACACCATGTTCAGGCATAAGGGTGTCCATATGTGCTCTTGGCACCAGGACACCCTAGGTCGTAGTTCAATGATCGACTTTGTTGTCGTCTCATCTGATCTGCGGCCGCATGTCCTGGACACTCGGGTGAAGAGAGGGGCGGAGCTGTCAACTGACCACTACCTGGTGGTGAGTTGGCTCCGATGGTGGGGGAGGATGCCGGTCAGACCTGGCAGACCCAAACGTATTGTGAGGGTCTGCTGGGAACGTCTGGCACCAGTTTACAATTAGTGTTCATGTAATTATTTTCAATTTACATATCCAATATAAGTTTTATTCATTCAAGGCAGTCATATTTGTTCATAACTTTATTATTAGTAAATTTGAGAGTTACTTGGTCCAAGCCGAATCCTAGCAAACGGTTACTGGAAGCACCCTGGGTGTTACAGAGTTCCCAGATTCTGTTCCGGCAGGATCTGGCTCAAGTTAAGTCCTGAGTAGACAGTTTCTTCAGGCTAAGAGCTTTCAATAGTGAAAGCAAGGATTTTGCCTGTACATTATGTGTGTAAATTTGTAGAACTTTCAGTAGCATCATGCAAGCAGTATAATGGAGCAGCTTTTTAAAAGTAGAACTTGTTTAACATTGCAATTATGCATATATGCAAACTATCCATTTTTGCAAGTTGGTCTGTATATTGCTGTTTAAAAAATATTCAAGTGACGCTTCAGGTCTATGAGACAGAGGCATCAAGTGTTGTTTTACAGATGAGCACAGGATGATTTTGGCGGCTGTATAATAGAGGATTTCTCTATAGGGGTGCACCGATTGCAGTTTTTTGGCAGATCACTGATCACCGATTTCTACAAAGTGTGACTTGCCGATTCAGATTTTGGCCGATATTGATTTTGTTTTATAAGCAACACTGTTATGGTGTAGTTACACCGAACAGCTTTTCAACCTCCAAAAAGCTCGTCACGCACGCAAGTGGACGCACTTGTGAATGCAGCGTGTCCAGACCTGAACGCCAGAACGCGAAACAGCTGCTGGGTGTGTGGGAGGAGCTTACCGGTATACAGAGTCCTGCGCACAGAGTCCTGCGCACTCCGCCAGGCGAGGAGCTTTTTATTTCCGTCTCTGTGGAGCAGACTTGACTGGTCGTGAAGGACTTGTCGCGAACACACAGCTACAATGAGTTTCTCTTCCATAGTACACGACCTCGCGGGTCTTTTCTGTGTCCCACAAACAATACGTCACATAGTGCGCGCGCCCCCTCGTTTCCGCGTCACATAGGGACTCTCCCCCTCTCTTCTCCTCCTCTCTTCTCCCCCTCTCTTCTCCCCCCGACTCTCCCTGATTGGTTGACACACCAACCAATCAGGTAGAGTTGAGCGGCGTTTGAAAGTTTGAACCGCGAAATCTTCAGCATGTTGAATGCGCGGTTTGGAGGCTGAAGCCGGTTCACGTGCACGGAAAACGCTTCCCAGCACACTCAACACGCACGCGACGTGACGCCCGACGCCAAGACGTGGCTGGAAACGCGTCCCCCATTGACTTTACATGTAAACTGGACGCTCCTGCTGCTGAAACGCTGCTCGGTGTGACTACACCATTAGATGTTGTAAGGTCACAATGCGCTTCAAATTTCAATCTTATTTTGTTGAAAAACAAACCCTTGAACAATATTCTAGAAACAATACAAACTTGTTTCAACTGGTCACAAGGTAGTGCTCTGAAATATAAATGAAGTTTAGACAATTGTTGTTAAAACTAAAATAAATCTGTAAAATCGGTTTCTCATGCAAGCAATGGCCGATTTCCGATTTCCCAAAATTAAGGAAATCGGGGCCGATAAATCGGCCGGTGCACCTCTACTTCTCTACACTGCTACCTCAAAGTACTTTGACCATCTAAAGGCTACAGTATAGCTCTGCGTTTTGCCGAATGCCGTTCTACGCGTGCGTTATGTGCGCAGTCAGTTGGTTCACAGTACAGGTATAGCTCTGCGTTCGTTCTCACGTTAATGCTCGCGTTTTCGCTCCAAATACTTGACGTCATTTGAGCAGATGCAAGGCAGAGCGTTTACCTACGGGACAAATTGAAGTCACTGATTGGTCATTTGCTGACACGCCTACTGAATTGATTGACAGGTTGGGTGGGGGGAAAAAAAGACACGAGCCGGTAGCTGGCTCTGGCTGCAGCCGCTGCGGTGTTCTGTGTTTATATGTTAAAAAAAGTTCTAAAAAATAAAATAAAAACAGGGAGCGCTGGTCCAGCACACCAGGAAATCTGCAGAACCTCGCACAGCCACGTTGGATCCGAGTTTAATTCGCTCGTGACAAATTCATTCACTTCCTCATCATTTCAGTCATGGAGTCAACGGAGGAGGAAGCGATCACTTGACTTTTGGCAAAAAACAATAGAAAAGGCCAGATCAGGGATGAAGAAAGGGAATTCAATACATTTGTGTCACATACAAAACAGTGCGGCGCCGGGCAGTTTATTGTGAGACAACGCGCTTGCGTACGCGGTCGTAAAATTCCAGCTTGGCGCGTTCACGTCCGCGTTCAAAGGCTTGTTTCTCTGCGTTTGAACGGCGTCGAGCGGCATTCGGCCGAACGCAGAGCTCTACTGGGGCCTTAATACAGAAAGTCAAAGTCATGTAACTTAATACCACAAATATGTACAGGTAAGTTAAAAGCTGTTTAGAACAAATGCCAAATATTTCCCCTTTCTCTTTGTAGCCTGACCAAAGAGATAACTTTCATTCAACCTTTATTTATGCAGAATAAACACACTGAGCCTTGGAGACTCATTTACAAGTGAGATCTGTTTTAGACAGACAAACAGATCAAAGTAAGGGAAAAGAGAAAACATGAGGGGAGGGGAGTTAAAAATAATTGTATCTCACACTATGTTTTGGCTGGGGCACAGTGTGAGAGTTAAAAAAAAAGACCTCACACATAAACAGCAGACATAATGACGTCATAATACATTTACTGTATGCATAAGGAAGCCAACGAGGGCAGTGAGTTGTATGTGGACTGCCAGAAAGTTCCATAATCCCAATAAGATGGCACAGTGTCTATCAGCTGGCTCAACTCTGACACAAAATAACTTTCAGAAGGGAATCCCTAACATTCAAATCCCCAACATTCAAATCCCCAGCAACACTTTCTAGTTTTTACTTGGGGTACCAAGGTGTGAGTAGAGAGGATATGCAATCCCTCCAGCAAGTTTAGGGTCTGCTTCTGGGTCTATATACAGTACAGTTGAATGTGCCTGAAAATCATTCATCAGAAGGCATTCTGATCAGTCGCCTTCTTTCAATGTGGAGTAACAGCCGCTATCCTCCATGCTCCCCCTTCATGACAGAGCTCCTCAGCCTATGTCAAAGACGGCTCATTTCAGCTGTTGGATCCAGAGTCTTATCAAAGTCAAAGTCAACTTTATTGTCAGATCTGCAATATGTACTGTACAGGACATACACAGGACCGAAATTGCGTTTCTCTCAGTCCCTCGGTGCAACAGTAAACATCTAAACATTGAAACACTGAAACATATAATAATAGACATAAGCATAAAATAGTAAAACTAACACTGTCCTGAGTTTTTGCATAGTGGTATAAGAGTATGAAAATTTACACCAACTCTAAAACTAAAACATTAAACATTTAATGAACATAATACTGTCCTGAGTTTTTGCATACTAGTATAAAAAAAGAGTATAAAAAGTATAACTAAAATAAACTAAAGGTTTCTAGCATTGACATTTGCAAAGTGGCAAAGCAGCGTATGAGTTAATGTACACAGTATATGTATGAGGTAGTAGTTGATGTTGTTATAGAGGCAAAAAGTGGCATATGCAGTAAGGCACATTGGGCATCCCTAAATAAGACCGGTCAGAGCACACTGTATATGTATCAGCAGTGGTGTAGATATTAGAGTAGTGTAAATGTAAACAGTAGTAATTAAATGTAAGCAGTAGTAATAAAAGTAAACAGTATTAATAAATGTAAACAGAGAATGTAAACAGTATTATGACTATAGGCAGTGATGTAATACAAACATTAGTGCAAGTATGAGAAGTAGTGCAAACTGTATGAGCACATGACCGAGAGTTTAGTGAATAACCCGTTTGATGACACAGAGTCCAGTGTTAAAATCGTTGTGTTGTGTGGTAATGTGTGAGAAAGTTTTAGTATGCATTTGGTCTTGATCATACATAGGTGAGGGATGGAATGTTATTGTATTGTTTTCTTGTTTTAATTATAAAATGAATGAATAAATAAATCAAATCAAATCAAATCAAATCAAATCAAATCAAAATGTTGATTGACCAGTTAATCGGTATTACCTTTCCATTCTGCTCCTTCATCATGACAAACCAGATCTTTCCATTTCACTGGTCCATCTTCTGCTCCTTGAGGCAAAGACTCATCCCTAACCCAGAGGGAACATAACCCCCTTTAAGTAGGCCACTTTGAAAACTTGGCATCAGTTGGACATACATACCCTTGTTGCAAATATGTTGTTTAACCCAAGTGCTCACTTAGAAAATTTCCTCCATCAAACACTAATTTCTTCTTTTTTTCCGTCTTTTTTTTCCCTGAAGTTATACCTGCCTCTACACCTGGGCCGAGATGGTGTAGAGGCAGGGCAGCCGGCTCAGGACCAGAAGGTCTCTGGTTCGATCCCCGGTCACGGCATACCTCGTTGTGTCCCTGGGCAAGACACTTAATCCCGAGTTGCTCCCGGTAGGACAGGCAGCGCCTTGCATGGCAGTCTACCGCTACCGGTGTATGAATGTGTGTATGAATGGGTGGATGGTTGGTACTGTGAAGTGCTTTGGGGCCCCTCAAAGGGGGTTGGAAAGCGCTATATAAGTAAGCTCCATTTACCATTTATATCTGCAGTTATTTAATTTTCAGTGCATGATGCAGTGATTTCCTTATTGGTGTGATTGACCTGAGCTGATGAAGTGTGACAAGAGATGTAAACGAGGTCAGCTAATGTTAGAAGTTTACTGAAACAAATGTGGCTTACAAAATTCCAAAATGGACTTCCTCAGTATATCTAACCCTATGTTTTTCCCTTCGAGGATAGTAAATAAGACACCCAGTCTCTCTTTCCCCCTCAGCTCCCTCTTGTTCCTCTTTATAGACCTCCGTTGGCGGAGCAGACAGCAGAACTGTTGCAGTGGGAAGGCAGCCAGTCTTGTGGTCTCGGGCCAGAAATTGGTTTCTCGTCATGGGTAGTGGGGGCGTTAGGACAGGCGGCCACATACAGGCTCACACACACTCACACACAAAAGAAAATGGGAGCAGATGCCTTTTTCTTAGCTGGCAAGGCCGCTTTTCTCCAGGCAGTCTGGTACGGCTGCTCTAAAAGTGGCAGAGAAAGTGACTGTGGAGTTTGCCTACTTTATTTGCTGGGAGTCTGTTTTGTCACCTTTTCTTGGGGAGGTTTTCTTGTTCAAGTTTTAAAAAAAGCCAGTACTGCATCTAAAACTTCCTTTGCATGTGTGTGTGCTTGAAGCAGAAGACATTGAGCAGTAAATTGCACTCAGGAGCATTTCCAAGAGCTGCTGCTCTCTAAAGGCGTCTTTGCAAGTCTCATTTACTTCCTCCAAACTAAGCAGACCTTACCTGAAGAAGAACAAATTTAGCTGTGTTTATTGCACATTAAGACAACTGCAGAGCACAGGAGTAGTAAATGGAAGTGGTGGAGGGAATACAATAGAGATGGTGAGAATGCTCACTCTTCAACTTCAGTAATTACTGCATGCATTTTAGCTTAATCCTTTCTCTTGAGAGTTTTTTCATACAAATTTTCTTTGCTGCCTAATAGTCTCCCACAATAATTTTTTTCTTCAAAAACACGTTCTCAGACTTTATATTCTTCACTTGCTCTTTTCTTCAAACAAAACAGTAACAGTTTTTATCTTTCAAATGCACACCGTTTCCTGTTTTCTCACCAGCCTCCTTTTGCACTCAAATCGGTTTCTTTATTCTCATTTCTGCAGGCAGCTTTTTTTGGTCTCAATTTGTTGTGTACACACAAACCAAATCACAAAGTCTTGATGAATATTTTTCACCGACACCACACATCCCTTTTACTACTGTAGTCTTCAGTAGTAGATGCCATGACTAAGTTTACAGTATTATCCTCTGAACATATTTTACTTAATGACAAAAGAGTTAGAGGTTGGTTCCTGTCAGAATTAACACTATGGAGATGGCAAGTACAACTAGGGGCTAAGATGGGGTACAGGTAGGGAAGCTGACTTGGGAACAGAAAGTCACGGTTCGACTCCTAACCATCCCCACATGTCGTGGTGTCTGAGCAAGACACCTAATCCTTATTGCGTCCTCAGCACTCAATAGCTGCCTATTGCTCCACCTGGGTGAATCCCAAGTGCGATGGGTTGAATCCAAATAACCAATTTCATCATTGTATGGGAACATACAATGATAACATAGCATGTACTGTATACTTGTATAAGTGCAGAGGACTCTGCCTTTAAAAGCGCATAAGACAAACAGCTTTAAAAACAGTCTGAGCACATATTTGCTACATTACAACAACCATTAAATGGATCAACTCATTTAAACCATAGTGTCATATATTTAGTTGAATACAATCCAAAAGTTCTAGAATATTTCCTTAAAACTTTTTTACGACAATTAAAATGCAATTGGTTTACATTATTTTATTTCTCTAGTTCAACTTTATGTTCCATCCGTCCGTCCTTTCATCCATCAGTCCATCAATCCATCATCGTCCGCTTGTTCTGAAGTTGAGTCACAGGGGCTGCAGGTTGAGCAAGGAGGCCAGGCATCTCTTTCCACATCCACCTCTTCCAGCTCTTCTGGAAGGATCCCCAAGCATTCCCAGGCCAACCGACAGATGTAGTCTCTCCAGCATGTCTTGGGTCTTCCTCTAGGTCTCCTCTCAGTTGGACATACAGTACTTGAAAAGCACATCCTTAGGGAAGCACCCAGGAATAATCCTTACCATGTGAGAAAATTGTAACAAAAAACAACCATTTCATGCAAAAGAAACTAGGTGTAAAAATGCCTAATAAATGCCCTATTTGCACGGGATTAGTTTTACATAGGAACCGCATGTAATAAATAAACTACTCCCCAAGGTTGGCTTTTTATGTGGCACATTCGCACGGGATAATCAAAGCCTGAGATTTAATCTGAGAGAGCTGAAATTTACGGACATCTTCCAGATATGATGTTAACGCATTGCATTGTCACGACCGGTCCGGTCCATAATAATGTGCTTAACGTGCGGGCCGGTCTCAGGCTTTGATGTGGTTTTACGAATCAACACAAAGAAAACTAAAGATGCACATTATAAAATTGTCTTAATCTTAATTAATAAAAGGAGGCAGGTTCGACCGGCCGGTTTAAGAAGTAAAAAAAGCCACGTTAATCTCAGATGGACAACCAGTCACCGGCCGAGCGTGAGCATCAGCGTTTCCACTGACCCGCCGGTTGAAATGGACTTGCGACCTGTCCAGGGTGTCCCCCGCCTCTCGCACAGTGATGGCTGAACATGGGCACCAGTGACTCCTGCTACCCGAAAAGGAAGAAGTGGGTACATATAATGGATGAATGGGTCAGCTGATCACGTGCGCGTCTCCACACCTGCTGTCATTTGTGGTGAAGGAAGTAGCAGCATCTACAAAAGCCGAAGTGAGCAGTGCGTTAATTTAAAATAGCCTTGTTCTATATTTTTCCAATTGATTTTCCTTAAACAAAAAACACCTTATTACGTATCGGATCCCACCCATTTCTGTCCAAGTCACAGAGATGCCTATTCACATTGGATTAGTATTATCACAGGACCTCAGAGTTCAGCAAAATACAGGAGGTAATGCACGGGGGAATTTTTACTTTACAAATTACTGACCTGGCTGATTCGCACGGGATTAACAACACAGACCGTCTCCGTAATTATTACGAATAGCATGTGGTTCCTAGGTAAAATTTATCCTGTGCGAATAGGGCTAATGATGAACATTTTTTCTCTTGAGCCCTATTCGCATAGAAGAAGGGTATTTAAAATGAACGCGCTGCTCGCTTCAGCCTTTTTAATAATCTTCTTTTTTTATTACTTCAGCTTTTATGCTCTTACTTCCTTCACCGCAGATGACAGCAGGTGCAGAGATGTGCACATGATCAACTAACCCATTCATCCATTATATTTACCCACTTCTTCCTTTTCGGGTAGCGGGAGTCACTGGTGCCTACGTCCAGTCATCACTATATGAGAGGCAGGGGACACCTGGACAGGTTTCAAGTCCATTTCAACTGGTGGGTCAGTGGACGTGCAACCTCTCTCGCACATGGCTGGTAACATGTTGTCCATCTGAGCTTAATGTGGCTTATTTTAAAAACCTCTTTAACTGGCCGGTCGCACCTGCCTCCTCCTCAACAAGTAGATTAACACAATTTTACATTGTGCATTCTTTAGTTTTCTTTGTGCTGATTCATAAAACCACATCAAAGCCCGAGACCGTCCCGCACATTAAGCACATTATTATAGACTGGCCCGGTCATAACAACGCAACGCGTTAACATCATAACCGGAAGATGTCCTTAAATTTTAGATAAAATTCAGGCTTTTGGTTATCCTGTGTAAATGCACCACATAAAAAGCAGACGTTGGGGAGTAATTTATTTATTACACATGGTCCTTAGGTAAAACTAATCCTGTGTGAATAGGGCTTTATTCTCCCTACAGCTGTCTTTTTTGTGTAAGATATTGACAACTCAAGAATATTCTGTGCAACCCCCAGTGCACTCCCAGCTCACCTGTAATCTACTTGCTGCCATAACAGGAAACACAAAAAACTCATTGTCAGTATGTGTGAATTTTGAACTCCAGCGTTTTTTGTCCAAGCCAAAAATCAACCATACTTACACGTGTTAGGTACAATTTAATTAGTCTGTGAAAGCGTCTGGACCACGGGCGGTTCTGATAATGGAGTGGATGGCTCTGCAGAGAGCTTGTCATGTGGATTCTGGAGGTCTCTTGCCAGGGGCCTCTTTTGTTGGTTGTGAAAGGAGTTTGATGAGGGCACCAGATGAGCTGCAGAGAATGTGGTGTTGGGTTGGGGGTGTGGCAGGTGCAAAGGCAGAGCAAAACAAAGGCTGTTAAATTTAACTGCCAAGGACAGAAAGCAGTTCTGCAACTGTGAGCGATTTCCTCCACAAAGTCAAAGTTGTTCAACATGGTATGGCTTTGTAAAGAGTCTGCCTCTGTCTCCCACTGTTCCTTTTTCAGTGTGACTCTGTCCTCACCAAATGCCCAGCACACACATTCAAGTGCTTTTAAAATATGTGAGATATTGAACATTGAATTCTGGTATTGTTTATGCTCACAGCAGACGCTCAAATGCACCCGCTGTTGTTTTGATCACACAAGAGTGACTTTGAATCAGTTTTTTTTAAGCACAAAGAACTTCATATTTATTCTGTGCACACACAAAGATCTTTTCAGCCTGTGGATTTTTAAATAAATCATTTTTTAACATTCAACAAAGCAACAAAGAACACATGAAAAGCACATTTGGCTTTTCAAAAGCTTCATTCTTATATAGGAACATTGATTAGACATGCAGCTCCATGAATAGATATATAGACACAAAACACTTTATTCAGATGGTTGTGCAGTACAGATAGAGGGTCATTGTAGAAGTTATAATAATGATAATAATAATCATTTTATTTAAAAGCGCCTTTCAGGACACCCAAGGACACTTAGCAAACCAATACAGTGTAATACAGATCAAACAATATCAGCGACAAATTGAAATATAAAATACATAAAGATTATAAAATGCAAAATAATAGAAATACATTTAGTAAAGTTAATGATAAGCTAGTCTAAAGAGATGTGTTTTCAGGGCTGTCTTGAACAGAGAAAGGGAGGTGGTGTTTCGAAGGTCTGGCGGTAGAGCGTTCCAGAGGTGAGGGGCAGAGCAGGTGAAGGCCCTGCTCCCCATGGTGGAGAGGCGGGCAGAGGGTACATGGAGATGTAGCGAAGAGGAGGATCTGAGAGAGCGTGATGGGATGGAGATTTGTAGGAGGTCAGATAGATAAGGAGGGGCAAGGTTGTGGATAGCTTTGAACGTGAGGAGTAGAATTTTGAAGATGATGCGTGATTTAACCGGGAGCCAGTGGAGCTGCTGCAGGACAGGAGTGATGTGGTTATAGTAGGAGGTTTGAGTGATGACACGGGCAGCTGAGTTCTGGACCATCTGTAACTTGTGGAGAGATTTGTTGGGGAGGCCGTAGAGAAGGGAGTTGCAGTAATCGATACGGGAAGTCACAAGACTGTGCACCAGGATGGCTGTGGAGCGGGGTGTGAGAGAAGGACGGAGACGGTTAATATTACGGAGGTGGAAATAGGCAGACCGAGTAATATTGTTGATGTGTGAAGTGAAGGAGAGAGTGGTGTCGAGGATGACACCGAGGCTCTTGACCTGAGGGGAGGGGGATAGCAGAGAGTTGTTAAGGGGGACGAGAAGATGTTCTGATTTTGAAATAGAGTTTTTGGTACAGACAAGAATGATTTCTGTTTTGTTACTGTTTAGTTGAAGGAAATTGTTAGAAAACCAGTGATTTAGCTCATTGAGACAGTCGGTGAGGATGGAGGGTGGGTGGGTGGAGTTAGGTTTTGATGACAAGTAGAGCTGTGTGTCATCAGCATAACAGTGGAAATGGACGCCGTATTTGCGGAAGATGTGACCTAGTGGAAGGAGGTAAATGATGAAGAGGAGGGGTCCGAGGACAGAGCCTTGGGGGACACCCGTGGAGACAGGGGAAGACTGGGAACGGAAGGATTTAAGCTGAATGAATTGAGTGCGGTCAGAGAGATAGGAGTTGAACCAGTCTAACGGGGTACCTGAGATGCCAATGGAGGTTAGTCTGTTGAGGAGGATAGAATGACAGATGGTGTCGAAGGCAGAACTTAGATCAAGAAGAATGAGGATGGACAGAAGACCAGAGTCAGCAGCAAGAAGAAGGTCGTTAGTAATTTTTACTAGAGCTGTTTCGGTGCTATGGTGGGGGCGAAATCCAGATTGAAACTCTTCATAAATGTTGTTGTTGGACAGGTGTGAGTGAAGTTGACTAGCAACAGTTTTTTCAAGAATTTTGGAAATAATAATAATAATAATAATGTCCTTTTCTGTCATCTGTGTATGTTTCCCATACACAGACGAAATTCGTCTCTGCATTTAACCCAACCACCACCAGGTGGTGCAGTGAGCAGCCATAGAAAGCGCCCGGGGAGCTGGAGAATTAGGTGTGCACTCATAGACACCCCAAGGTGTGTAGTGGCCGGGGCGCGAACCCGCGTCCTTCGGGTCCCAAGTCGTAAGCCCTGCCACTACACCATGAAGGGCAGATTGGAGATCGGACGAAGATTATTGAAGTTGGTGAAGTCAAGACCTGGTTTCTTGATGATGGGGGTGATGGCAGCAGATTTGAAGGCTGTGGGGACAGTGCCAGAGGTTAAGGAGGAGTGGATGATATTAGTGATGATAGGGAGCAGAGACGGGAGACAGGATTTAACAAGAACTGTGGGAAATGGGTCAAGTTGACAGGATGAGGACTTGGACTTGCTGATAATGTCAGCAATGTCAACAGCAGAGGGGAGGGAGAAGACAGAGAAAGGGAGGGAGGGAGGGGGGAGTTCAACGAGGATGTTGGGGGCAGTATTTGGTCCAAGGTGTTGTCACAATTTCTCTCCACAACCAGAGACATTTGAGCTTTGTTAGAAATCTATCATATTACAGTACTCATAAGCATACATGCCTTGCCATCGTGCCATCATGGGTCAGTCCTTCCAGTCTCGGGCTCAGACCTGTCATGGTGGCTGTCTCCATGATCCTCAATCTGCCTGCATGGACCGAACTCTACGGACCTGTTCGGTTCCGTGGAAAATCCTTGGATGTTTTTTTTCTGCCATACCCGTTCTGGAGGGCAGTTTGTGAGGGCAGCTGCTGTGGTCATTATCATCAGGCTGCTGACAGGACTTGCTAACAAGACCTGCTAATGCTGCTAACAAGACCACGCCACTAACTGAACCATGCCGCTAACAGTACCATGGTGCCAACGGAACCATGTTGCTAAGAAAAACCTCACTGCTAACAGTATCATGCTGTTAACTGGACCTTGTTGCAAAGATAACCTCATTGTCATCAGAACCACTCTGCCAATAGGACCATGCTGATGTAGATTTATTTCTTTTTCACTTTTGGCGCCTTGTTTCTGTATTTTTGTTACATACTTTGAATATATCCCAGTTTGTTAGTTTTGGGGTCCGCTCTGAGCCCGACTCTGCTCGCATTAAGGGTGTGAATTATAGCCAAACAGAACCTATGAGAATTGTGCTGCTGCTGTTCGTTGCATTGTTTTGCACTATTAGTAATTAGCGTATATCTTAGATCTTTTTGCGTACTGTTGGGCGTTTGTTTACTGTATATCTTAGTTTATATCTTACACCCTTATTTACAGTTTCTTTTTACACTTTACGCTATTTTCACTTTTACACTATTTTTGCTATTGTTGGATGTAACTGGGACTCTGTGTATGCAATTTTGTTCCACCTCATGTACCACATGTGGTGCGAATGACAATAAAGAACCTTGACTTGACTTGATATACAGTAGTCTTTCGCTACTTTGCGGTTCGTTTTTCACGGACTCACTCTTATCGCAGTTTTTCAAGATAAGAGTGGACATGACACACAGTTGTTTGACTGATGGATGAGCCACACGATCGGCATGGAGTTCTTATTTAAAATAAATGATTTAAAATTATTTAGCACCAGTGTGCAGCCCAAGCTGCAGGGCGTGGCCAAGAGCGGCAAGTGGCTGAAATCATGACATTCTGTGCTCTTTTAGAGCGGTCAGAGTATATATTTTTCTTGCACAATTTTTAAAGCCATTAACCAAATATGACTGATAATACACTGCCTGGCCCAAAAAAAAGTCTCCACCTGGATTTAACTAAACAAATAGATCTGAGCCTCCTATTGGATAATTACTGCATGGGTGATTATCTTTCATCTGCAACAAGTTATTTAACCCCAACTGGTGCAATGAGTTGCTTCTCATTTCTTAAACACCATGTTGAAAGACACATTGCTTGGTCGTGGAAAAGACGTCAGTCTGTTTGAGAAGAGTCAAATCATTGGCATCAAGCAGAGAAAACATCTAAGGAGATTGTAGAAACTACTAAAATTGGGTTAAGAACGGTCCAACACATTATTAAAAACTGGAAGGATAGTAGGGACCCATCATCTTCGAGGAAGAAATGTGGCTGGAAAGAAATCCTGAATGATTGTGATTGATGATCACTTAAACATTTGGTGAAATCAAATTGAAGAAAAACAACAGTAGCACTCAGGGCTATGTTTAATAGTGAAAGTAAAAGCATTTCCACACACACAGTGTGAAGGGAACTCAAGGGGTTGGGACTGAACAGCTGTGTAGCCTTAAGAAAACCATTAATAAGCAGTGGTGGAGAAAGTACTCAAACACTGTACTTAAGTAAAACTACAAATAAACAGACAAAAATTTACTCTAGTAAAAGTAGAAGTACCATATTAATGTTTTTACTTAAGTAAAAGTAAATAAGTACTGTACTTGCTTTAAAAATACTTAAAGTATTAAAGTAAAAGTACTTGCTGAATGTATTACCTAACGCAATGGTCTAAAGTATCAAGTGTGCCTACAGTATGTATATTTTCTGTACTACGTTAAAAGTGTTGTTCCAATTTAATGAACTATGCTGCAGATAATACATGTTTTTATTGTGTTTACTCTGTGACACAGTTCACACTTGAACTTGTGATTCTGTGCAGCAGAATTTCAGGGATGACCTGCAGAGTTAAATGTCATTAAGCAAAATAAGAAAGAGTAATGATTATACCTTTGAAAGTTTTTATTTAACAAAGTAAAACCAATGTGTCATTTTATCTGCAGTAAACACTTTGAAGTAAAAGTTATCTGCCTGAAAAAGGAGCATCAGACCTGACAAAGGAATAGACACTGATCATTTCAACTCCAGTTTGACATCATCTCTAGTTAAAATACTGTCTAGTCAACCTGGTAATGGGTCAATAGTGAACAATATTTTAACCTCCTGACACCATTTTCAAAACGTAGACCCGAGTGTTGAGACATTTGGAGACACCTCTTGTCTCCTAACATCCCACGAACTGACACATTTTAATATTGCAGCAATAATTTCTTGTTCAAGTTCAGAAGAAGTTGGGTTTCAACGTTTTTTTTGTCCAGTCTGGCTCTTTTAGGAGAGAGAATCTGTCCTGCTGTACTGAAGTCTTTCAATAATCTTTCAATAGTCTTTTAATAAGGCCATGGGTGGTGCATATCATCTGGCTGACTCTCCACGGTGGAATCCATTGTGGGTGTGTTGGCGATGCTGTGGGTGCTCCCAGCTCAGTGATGTATATACAAAGTACTAGAACATACATTATTGGCCCAACTCTTCTTGAAGGTGGGTCTAATGTTACCTGTCCACTTTGCAGTGATTCAATGGACCAACTCTCTCACCATTGGTCACTTTCAAACTAACGAACAAATCAAAAAGCTGCAACGTGAATGTAACTTGTAACTCAACACATTATAGAAATGTAGTGTAGTAGAAAGTACAGATACTTCAAGTAAAATGTAGTGGAGTAAAAGTAAAAAGTACCCACATTTAACTCTACTTAAGTAAAGTACAGATGCATGAAAAATGTACTTAAGTACAGTAACAAAGTACATGTACTGTACTTAGTTACATCTCATCACTGCTAAAAAGTGAGGCTAACTGGAAAAAAATGGCTTCAGTTTGCTAGGGAGCATAAAGATTGGACTGTGGAGCAATGGAAGAAGTTCATGTGGTCTGATGAGTCCAGACTGACCCTGTTCCAGAGTGATGGGAGCATCAGGGTAAGAAGAGAGGCAGGTGAAGTGATGCACCCATCATGCCTAGTGCCCAGTCATCAATGCAAGATCTTGGTGAAAAGTTAATGCAACACTGGATGGAAATAGATCTTGTGACATTGAAGAAATTTAATGAAACAATGACACAGAGAATGCATGAATCAAAGCTAAAGGCGGTCCAACAAAATATTAGTGTGTGACCTTTCCTTTTTGGTGACAACTTTTTTTTTTGGCCAGTCAGTGTACATGTGTATGCTTTTACCTGTAAAGCATTTCAATGTACAAATTGCATTAACATGTTTAAAACACTTTTTGAAAATAAATTTTGCATAACAAGTGGGCCAACTTCACAAGCTTGACTTCCAAAATGGTTTTATTGCATGTCTCTAGGTTCTTTAGTGTAAGAGAAATACAAGATTGTTGTAAACAGTTTTGAAACTTCAGAACAGTCACAGGAATACTCTAAAGCAGTCAAGAACAAAACTAATCAAGAATGAACATCATGTGTCAACAGAAGTTTGAAGATTTGTCTCAACAAATCAACTTTCTGAAAATGTTTTGCAGTCATGCTAGGGGTGGACATTTTAAGTCCAAACTCTTCAAATTTTTAAGTAATTACAGTATTCAATTTATCTTTGAATGTTCAATCCTCCAACTTACCACTAATTCATTCAACTTTATTTATACAGGTTAGTCTCATTGAGTCACTAGGACTCATTTACAAGAGAGACCTGTAAATCACTGCCTTCCCTCTTCTGATCCACAACAGAAGTAGAGAGTGAGTGGTGGATGTATGGAAAGCCAAAAGCGTCAAAGTTAACATGCTTTAAATTGCACCCTGGTATCTTGTCCACTTTATTCCTAGCCTCCATGGTGCCTTGCGTGAATTGTGGGTGTGACTTCCAGCGGGGACCAAAACTACCATTTGTTTATGTGTGAACAGTACGAGCTAATGTAGTTTCTCTGAGCATTGTGGATTAAATTTAAACATGTAGGAAGACCACCTGTCAGAGCTCAATAACCTGAAGAAGGTGGGCGTCAGCGTCACCACAGAGGCCCCGCCCTCTTGGAATAAAGATGCATGCGCCCATCCTTCGGCCTCCAAAAAGCACTTCACCGAGCTTTGGCATTGAAAGGGCAAATATATGTTGCACCTCGTTCCCTTCCTTCAGGGAACATGAGTTATGGTGCATAACTTTCAGTTCCCTTATCAGTCAGTCCACTCGGTGCAACATATGATATGGGAACGTAATTCAATCACGCCCTTGAAATGCTCAGTAAAAATGCATGCTTGTGAGAACTTCTGTCTTTATACTTTAGGCGTTTTGGCTGATCTCTACTGTGCATTAGAGAGTACAGCCTGAGTGACGTCACAGGTAGTAACATCCAAACAATAATGTTTTGCAAACATATTTGTGGAACTCCAGTTAGCCGTAGCACAAACGTCTGCCACTGGAACACCCTTAAACAGTTGCCACGGTGTCTCTGACAACAATGAAATTATTTCTGGGAACCATGGTTTCTGAGACCACCTGGGAGCTATTAAAGGAGACCACATATTGGTTTTATACATTTTTATGGTATGTCTGTGGGTTATCCAGACAATGTTCATTCAATTTAATGCACAAAATAATTCTTAGATAATAAAAAATCCCCTTTTTAGTTCTGCCTTTTCTCATTTCCGTTCTGGACAGACTGTTTATGATAATGAGCTCTGAAGGCCACGCCCTTCAAAAATCTGTTTACATTAACTCCGCCCTCTGTAACAGCCAGTATCTTTAATCTGTTGTTATTTTAAAATTAGCCTTTTTTATTACTCATTTGACTTACTGTTAGTGCTAGCTTAAAGCTATAGTATGTAAGATTGTAATGTAGTCTGTAACTTTTCAAACAATATATTTTTAACATATTTCTTCACTCAGTCACTATCTACTGACAAACTGATGTTAGACAAAGTAATCTCTGAAAAAAACTATAGTCCCCTTGCTTCTCTATCAGCATTTATAAAAACACTGAAAACACAGAGTGACCAGGACACTGACAGCCAATAAAAACAGAGTTGTTTGTCACGCCCCAACCCACGCCCCCACCTGTCCCAGCCGCAGCTCGTTCTCATTCAAAGGATTGCAAAGCGATGCAGGACTGTTTTGTATGTGACACAAATTTATTAAATATCCCTTCTTCATCACAGAGCTGGACTTTTATTTTGTTTTTTTGCAAAAGTCAAGTGATCGCTTCATCCTTCACTGACAGGAATGAGAAACGCTGACGGACATGACATGACATGAGTCACGAGCGAATTAATCATGTCCAAACGTTGCTTCGTGAACCTCTGCTGATTTCTGCTGGATTTTCTGTTGTTGTACAACTGCTCCATGGTTTTATAATATTATTAAAAGGTTTTATTATCATATAATCACAGAACTTTGCAGCGCTCCGAGCGGACATGTAGAGGAGGCGGAGCATTCCATTCCAGACATTCCGACCAGCGCTGACAGAAAGAGGAAGTCACGAGCGAATTAATCATGTCCAAACGTTGCTTCGTGAACCTCTGTTGTTTTCTGCTGGATTTTCTGTTGTTGGATGAGTGATTCGTGGTTTTATAAACAGTTATATTATCATATAAACACAGAACTTCGGAGCGCAGAGACAGGAGGAGGTGGAGCATTCCAGACATTCCAGACCAGCGCAGCGACATGAGGAAATCACGAGCGAATTAAATCATGTCCAAACGTTGCTTCGTGAACCTCTGATGATTTCTGCTGGATTTTGTGATGTAGGACTAGCGCTCCATGGTTTTATTTTATTTTATTAGAAGGTTTCATTACCATAAACACAGAATATCGCAGTGGTTCTGAGCAGAGAGCAGCAGGGGGCGGAGCAGATCCCAAGTTCAGCTGCAGAGCACTGTGCCATATATGGCTCTGAGGGGAGGGAGCAGAATGCTTTTCTGCGCGGAAAATATTTCTAAGTCCCAGAGAGTCCCAGAGTGTTCAAATATCGCAGACCCCAGCTTTAAGATAACTTACCGAAAGCCGTCTGCGCGTGCTGCCATTAGCTGCTCCTTTTAGCATTAGCCCACCCGAATCCGAGGCTAATGATGGCTCTTCCTCCTCCGACACACCGCCCGCTTAGCTCCGCTCGTTGCATGCGGCGCTTTGGGAGCGATCGCTGCTCCAGTCCAGACACATACACATAGTTCACTGAGTGTTTCCAGTTAATTTATCCGTATGAGGCAACCCGCTCCTCTAAAAGCCATGCTCTGTACAAAATGGTATTGATCCCAGAAATACGGTAATCTGTGATAGAGTCAGATCGCTTTTCTGCAGATTTAAAACAAAAACCAGAGCTTCCAGGTGCGTCATCACCATGTGTGTGTGCAGCTGGGCTTGTGTTCTACTGCTGGCGAGAATCAGAAGGTCGTCCAGATAATTTAAAATTCGGACCCCCTGACCCCTGAGTGGGGTCAACACCACGTCCAGGCACTTTGTGAAAGAGCCCGGAGCGGTTTTTAATCCGAAAGGTAAAGCTTTGTATTCGTAGGCTTTCCTTTCGAATGCAAAGCGTAGATATTTTCTGTGTCTCTTCCAAATGCCTACGTGGAAATAGGCGTCTTTGAGATCCACCGTGCACGTGTGATCTCCTTGTCTCACAGATTGGAGAACTTGCCTCAGCGTGAGCATTTTGAACCTGTAAGTTGTTATTCTCTTGTTCAAAGCTCTGAGATCCAGAATCGGTCTCAGGGTACGGTCTCGTTTGGACACGAGGAAGTACTTGCTGTAGTGTCCGGTTTTTATTTCTCGTTTTGGAACGACACGGATCACACCTTTCTGCAACATTACTGTTATTTCCTCCCTCAAAACGTGTGCACATTCTGGATTTATATCTGACTCTAGCACCCCTGTGAACGGAGGCGGCCGCTTGCTGAACTGCAGGCGGAGCCCGTGACGTACTGTTGACATGACCCACGTGTTTGGTAAGCACGCCCCTAGGCCTGTGCATGCGCTGAGAGCCTGAGAGGCATGTTTATTGCGGGCTGCCTGCGCCTCGTGGGTGCGGGCGGGGGAACGTCTGACCTCCCCCCCGCTCTGTCCTGAGTGAACTGACCTGCCCGCACGTGGACGCCATGAAGTCTGTCTGCTTCAGACAGACTCCAGACATCCCGCTGCTGTTCATTATCTGATCTGACACCCTGTGCTGCACTAGGGAGGAGGGGTGCTTGCCCTCTCCCTTTATAGTGGCTGTTTTCATAAAAATGGGTTGTTGTTGTCACTGTATTTTTTTTTTTGAGTCAAGAATCAGGGTAGTTTGTGCTTCTGGTACTTTACTTTTGTGTTTAAAAGAGCAGAAATTTGTCTTATTTACACACATGCCAAAAACATTTTGTTTTGAGCACACACAAATGTCACCAGCTTTTCGTAGTTTTTTACAAATAAAGTCTGGGATTAAATGTTCTGGTTCCTGTACCCCGTGGGCGAACGAACCTGCAAAATTGTGGAGCGGGCCTCGGTTCGTCAGGCCCGCTTCTGTCTCCCGTCCCGGCTCGCTGAGGAAGTCCTCGACGGAGCCGCTTGGCGAGGAACAAATCTGTTCCTGCTCCAGGACTGACCGGCCTGAGATGGACCTGCTACGGGTCTCTGCCGCTGCTCCCCGTCGTAAGCTGGCCGTTTTTGCGGAGGGCGGCGCGTGGCTGAGCGGTGTCGAGGTTGCGCGGGTCTGCTCCCGCTGGTGTCTCTGGGTGGGGGGGGAGGCCTTTCTCGGCATCCCCTCACGTAGCGCCTCAGCCTGCTTCCTTCGCTGTTCCAGCCTGCTTTGGATACGTTCCAGGGCTCCCCCGAAGAGTCCCGTGGGCTCTATTGGGTGGTGAAGAAAGGGGAAACGTTGGCCTTCTGGCAGGTCCGTCAGAGTGAGCCACAGGTGTCGCTGCGCGATGACCACTTCAGCCATGCATCTCCCTTGAGCTATGGCCGCTGTCCCCAACATGCGGAGCACGAAGTCAGTCGCCCTGCGGGCCTCCTCCAGGATGTCAGTCGTCGCCTTCTTCCTTGTGGTTACCTGGAGCTCCTGGAGCTTCTCTTCCTGGTGCGCCTGCATTAAGGCCGAGGCATTTAACGCACGGGCCGCAAGGCCCTGGGCTCTGTAGCATTTGTCGAGCTGTGCAGCCGAAACGCGGCAGGCTTTGCTGGGCAGAGTTGGTTTTGCTCCCGACGTCCTGGGGGCCAAGTGAGCCGCTAGCATGTCCTCTATCTGTGGGATGTTGGCGATTCCTGCTGCCTCCATTCCGGCGACGTCGAAGAACTGAGAGAGCGGCAGAAGCATGGGAGCTCTGAATGTTCTATTGGAGGAAACTTATTCACTTATGCATGCTCACAACCACACACAAATGGATGCAGGGATGTATATGTAGATATATGCAGATATGTAGATGGGTATATGAATGAATATAAATGTATATGTATGTATACTGTATATATATTTGTAGGTATGGGTATGTTTATTTATAGAAATCTACTGCAAGGTCATGAATATTATTAGTCTTTATGCATGTATGTTTCGTTGCTGTGTTCTGTCATGTGCTTTGCAGGATTGCGGACGGAGGTTGGGTGTGTTTGCCTTGTGCTCTTTTTGTGGATAATTGTTGTTTTGTTGTCTTACTTTCTATCTTTTCTTTCTCTCTATTAAAAAAAATACATATCGGTGTGAGAGGATGGCTATAAGGTGAGAAGGGAGGCCATCTATAAATGGAAAAAAAAAAAAAAAAAAAAAAGCATGGGAGCTCTGGGTTCAGCCCAGGTGCGGGTGAGCTCAATGAGAAAATCAGGGAAAATCGGCATCCTGTGTCTCATGGTTGACTGCTGCTTCGCGTAGAAGTAGGTGCCCGCCAACCTCGTAACCTGTTGGCGAGGTGGGGGTTCTGGCCAGGCAATCTGCAGTGCATCTGCCGCACTGCGGCACAATTCAAACAGGGCGGTGATGGACGCGTCTGTCTCTGGCAGAGCTGCCGTCAGGTTCTGGGGAAACTCGTCATCTTCCCCTTTGTCCTCGTTGTCGGCTTCTTCGTCCGAAATCTCCCCCGAGGCTGTTAGCGAGAGCTCGTCTGCATTCATCAGGCCTCGTGTGTCGAACTCAGCCATCGAGTCTCCGACGGGTGCCGCCATGTCCATACTGTCCCCACATTTGACCTGTCCACTGTCCTCCAGATTAATGTTCTCGAGCTCCGGCGTACTGATGGCAGTATAAGACTGTTTGAACCGAAGGATGGATAGTGAGGGAGTGAGCAGCGTGTTTCTTTAAGAAAAATGGGAGGAGGCCCTTTGATGTGGACTCTCTCTCTTCGGTTCTCAAAATGGCAGATGTTAGGTGTGGTTTGAGCTCTTATAGCACATCATTTTGCACACAAAGCTTTTAATAAAAAAAATCAGTAAACACATTCTCAGCTTCTGTTTTGCAGAGAAAAACTTTACAGGAAGGCACGGGCTTCAACCGTGAATTTTGGAGCTTTGACAAGACAGAGGTTTCTTGCTGAGGTCGGCCTGTTAGCTTAGCTCGTAGCTTAGCTTCTCAGCTTAGCTGCTTGTAATGATCCAAAAACACAATTTAGGACAGTTAAAATGGATATGGGCACCCCCGTTTTACACAATTATAGGTATTGAATGTAACAAAAACTAATCCCAAATGCAAAACACTGAAACAATAAGTCCATCTTTGCTGCTTGCTGTGCCCGACAGGTGCTGTTCAGTGAACGCTTCCATCAGCAGTGATTTTCAATACTTTTATCCAGGCAAAGGTTTTAGGGGTGTGTCGCTCTGGAGCATTTACTTATTAATTTGTGTGTGTGTGTTTTAAACGCAATGCCCTGGTGGAATGGCATCAGCAATAACTTCAGAAGAGCAACTGTCTAAATCCATCAGTAGGAAGTGTTTTAAAATAAACAATAAACCACAAATAAATTGGAGTCCATCATTCTACAGGGAGAAAAATATCCACACGAGTTAAACATTCATAATAATTGAGATTTTTTTTCTTTTGCATAAATGAAAACTTGTTCATTTGATATGTTGTTGGCTTTTGTTTTGATTTGTTCATAATTAAATCTGATTCAATTACTGATGTCTTTTAGGGTTGTCAGTTTGCTGAAGCTCTGTTTTCTTGTGCAATCATTTCTTCCTTTTTATCTGTTCTGATATAAATTCAATTTTCTAACTCCTTTTTGCACTGATTTATACTCGCTTTTTGAGATGTGCCTGACTTGCTGCCTTTTTGCGCCTTCGATTATTCAGCATTTATTTTCAGAAAAAACAACAACTTGCTAATAGGAGCTGTGCTAAATAAGCAGAAACAGGGCATTTTGAGAACCAGTCAAGAAAAATAAAATGTCCAGAGTGGATTAAGAAATCCCAGGCTGGAGGTATTTTAATGTACTGTAGTGTATGTGGTGTTTAAACCAGTTTACTGTTAGTTTTCTGCCCGTGCTGTTTCTCGACTTAGTTATTTTTGTGTAAATTTGCTGATCACAGTACTGCGATCATGTTCTGTTCCTCACATTGGTTTTTAATTTTGAGGAACACTCCAGATTTATTCAAAAGTGTGCTGATTTGTCAGATATGTTGTCTTTTGGTGGACTCCAGCCTGCTTGTATCTGGGACAGAACCTGGCCACCTGTTTACTTCCTGCTTGGATTCACATGCGAAAGTTAATTATGAGTTTTCACATCACTTTCAAGATTCAACGCTCTGTTTATTCACGCATGTGTCTTTTTATAATCAGAGGACTTGCCTTTGATACCTGTGTGATCATTACATCACAGCTATGTCTGTCCATCTGTGTTAGCCGGAGTATTTTTATTTTTATTGCTCTGCAGGTAGCACAATGTCACAAGATTCATACCATCTCCCTCCACCACATGCTTCCACAAAACAATGTAAACTACTTCCTGCCACAGATTTTACAGTTAAAGCTAGCTGTTGGCTTTTTACGCCAGGTGATTATTACTTTGTACTCTGTGGTTGCTGGTGTTAAATGGTTGCTGCACTTATCATATACTGCTATAATGGCACCAGTTCTCCATGATTGCAGCAATAACTATTAAATTACTTTAGACACATTGGCTTTTTTATTAAAAAAAGTGAAAACCATCAAATCTTATTTTTATGTGACAAGCCAGACAGTTTCAAAAGTGTATTTTGTATATTAAACCATCTACATTGGAGTGTGTGTAATAACTCAGTTGTGGTGGGTACATTACACGTATGAGGCACAGATTGCCAGTGGCACAGGTGTAAAAATGTGGATGCATCTTGTATGAAATACAAAGAAAGCACAACTTAGGCAACATTTTGGCAATAGCACCAAATTGTAAAATTGTATATTACTGTATTTTCTTTGTACAGTATAAGTTGTAGTTTTTGTATAGACTTGTCAGACCTGTGACTTATACACTGAAGCGACTTATATACATATTTTTTTCCATATCCATAATGCAATTTTTGATTGACACTTTACAATTCTAAGAACTGCAACAGCAAGTCCTCCCGTGTGCACTCGCTTCACTCAGCTGCTGCAGGCGGAGAAACGCTGGAGAGCTAGCAGTTCCGGCCATGATGGATGGATGAATGGATGGATGGCGCCACTCCGCCCAGGCGAAATAAAGCTATTTTGACTTAATGAAAAGTTAAACTGAGACACACCTTTGCTATAATGTCGAACAAATAATTAACTGTTTTAAAGTGTTAATCTTGTTACATTTCTAAGAGATGCAACAGCGAGTCCTCCCGTGCACGCTCGCTTCATTTAGCTGGGGCAGGCGAAGGAACGCTGTAGAGCTAGCGGCTCGGGCCGCGATGGATGGATGGCGTTGTGCCGCCCAGGCAAAATGAAGCTGTGTTGCTCATTAAATAAATGCATTTTAAACATGACGGGTCAGCGGTGACGCATAATAATTGTGACTTCTACACCAAAGCGACCTACTGGTATATGTTTTTTCCTCTTCATGATGCTTTTTTTTGACTGATGCAACTTATACATCAGAAAATATGGTATATTAGTAGCTTAATGACTGATTAAAGTCATTCTGTTCAGAAATGCCCACCCACCACCACCTCCGACAATTATAGTTTATTTTCTATAATATAATGAACCCTAGTCAGTAGAGTCAGTTTTCTACATTAAGGCGGTGGCCAGACTGTCTCTGGAGCTCATAATGGTTGTGATTGCAAGCTGTTGATTTCTCTGAAGGCACGAATCTAATTCAGCCTGGTTCTACTGTCCCCTAACAATTTGCACTAGTTACAGTTGCCTAAAACTTGTATTTCTGTTTACTGCAGGGAAAATGAAGTTCTGAAGGTCCAGCTGAAGAAGTATGTGGGCGCAGTGCAGATGCTGAAAAGAGAGGGCAGCCAGGACAGCGATGGTAAGACACATGCTCTGCTTCTTGTGCATTTTCAGGACCTGAAGTTTGTTTTCAAATTGGTGTCACCTTTAGCTTTTCCCCCCCAAAAAACTGTTTCTCTGCTGCTTCTCTTTGAGTCATTGTGCATTTGAGATTTTTGGAGGATTTGACGACTCTGACTTTGTTTGCCTGTTGCCAGGGGATTGAAGTCCTCTGTATAAAGACTAGCAAGATAAGACCCTGCTTTTTATAAGTAGAATAAAATGAACAGCAGATTACAGAGGGCCACATAATAGTTAATTGCATTCTGTTGGATAGAAGGGATAGAGGGGAGAGCGGTTATCTTTGCCGCCTGAAGGGTGTGGGTTTGTGACTTTTTAGGTTATTTCAGTCTGTTCTGTGCAACCCAGAGATAATGAGCTTTGCAAACATTTGTCATTGTAATCCATTTAGGCTGTATTTTTTTCATCCATCAATTCTGTTAATAATGTGCTACAATATCTGCTCAAGATAATTATGCAAAGAGCAAAGTGGATGTGGTGATTTGTTCAATAAATATTTTATTTACATTTTAACACAATCTGGATAATATAGTTACTGTTGGTGATATTAACCCTGCGTCAACAAGAAAACGGCAGTCAAGAAAGAGCATACTGTAGTGTTCCACGACAGGTGCAGAAGCTCAAAGTTTAGATTAGAAGTCATTGAAAATTGGAGGGTAACACATTTTGTTTGATGTACATGTAAATGGACATTTTGTTGGGCGTTCATTTCAACAACTAGATTGAATCACAACATGACAGGAAATCACATCACACCCATCCTCTGCCATTTGTGACAGACTGCTATAATAAATAGCACTGCCATAACTACTGTGAAAGACAGTACTGTACTTAGACATACCGTACTTCTATACACTATTTACTTTTATTTAATAAAGGATATGTGCTTGTATGAATGTGTTTGTTTGTATGTTGCATCCCAGAATGGGAGATGTAGAACAGTGTGTACGACACATCAATATGATGATTTAATTATAGCAGTTCATGACATTTATCTGGTCAAAAAAATGGTAAAATATCTAATGTTTTGGGTACCGTGGTACGTGTCCACATTTTGTATGACCAAGACTTGAATTATTTCATACTAACAGTTTTATTGTGCCTCCAATTTGCTCCTTCTGCCCAATATTTAACAATCCTTGTTCCTTAAGTCAAGTGTAACCTGGGGCCTCGTGTAAAAGGGTGCACATGTACAAAAGGTGGCTTACGCTCCTTTTCACGCAAAACTTCAGGTATGCCAAGAACGAAATGATCTTGGCAACGTGTTTATTCCCACACCAACTTCAGGGCTGGCAAACACTTCTATGGGGGCCGAGATGGTGTAGAGGCAGGGCAGCCGGCTCGGGGCCAGAAAGTCCCAGGTTCGATCCCCGGTCATTGCATACCTTGTGGTGTCTCTGGGCAGCACACCCTATCCCCAAAATGCCCCCCAGGCTCTTTCAATAGCTGCCTACTGCACCACCTGGTGGTGGATGGGTTAAATGCAGAGACTAATTGCACTATTGTATGGAAACGCACAGCGATGACTGTGTAACATTATTATTATTATATTATTATTCTTGGTCCATTGGTGACACTTTGAGGTGATACTGTGAAACTGTTAATGATGTGAAACCTTTTATTGTACACACTTGACACACATGATGAACAATTAATGCATATATGCACATGTATTCAATTAGATAAGTGGATATAAAAGCATGCACAAAGTGGTGCAGAAAATATCTTTAACAACAATGGCTTTAATGGCTTTAATGTTATTAGAAGATATAGCAAATGGCGCAATACACAGAGAGCGTGTATTTAGAGACAGAGAGGATTTTCTTGCCCACAATGATGTCTAGCTCATCAGCCGTTTTACTCTTCCAAGGGCAATCCTTTTGGAATTGTGCTTGGAGTTGCGGTCGGTCTTGGAACGTGACACAGCGAGGAACCGTGCGCTGCCCATGCACATACAGCTGCTGACCGCACTGGGGTTTCTATCAAAAGAGGCATTCCAGAGGGAGCTGGCAGACTGATCGGGACTGTGCCAGTCGACCCTGAGCCGAGCCATGCCAGCTGTGTTGGGTGGAATTATCCCTTTGTCAACCAGGTGTATCAAATTCCCATAAAATTCAGTTGAAGAGGCCAACATTAAAGCGCAATTTGCAGCAACAGCCAGTTTTCCTAATGTAAGAAGGGGTAACAACTGCACACACATAAAAGCACCATCACAGAATTAATACGTTTATGTTAACTGGAAGCATTTTCATTAAATCAATGTGCAAAGTATATGTGATGTGCATAAGCAACTAACCAACAATCTCTACAATTATTACAAATTGCATGTGGTCCCTAGGTAAAACTAATCATGTGTGAATAGGGCTTTAGCTAACTGTAGCTAACAATTGGTGACAGTAGACTAGACTGTGTGCCAAGAACAAAAATTTTGAAGTGCCAATACTGGGAACTGGTAAAGACCAACCCACGTCAAACAAAAACTTGTGAAAATTCTCATAACTTCTGATGCACACAAGGTAATTTAACAAAACTTCATTCATACATGCATCATGACTAGACTAGAGTGTCACACACTTTTCATCACTTCAAGATCAAGGTCACTAATCTTTAAAAGTTAAAACATGGTCTTTGCTTCATAATTTTTGAACTACTCAAAATATTTTTATGAAACTTGATACAAATAGGCAATATCACTAGACAAAGAGTTGCATATACTTTTCATCACCTCATCTTTAAGGTCAAGGTCACAAATCAAGGTCAAATGTAGTATAAGATCTTTGCTTGTCTGGTCTGTTGCTATAAATTGCTGTATAAATAATGTGCCAAATGCTGTACTCTTGTTTTATTCATACTGTACCCTTCCTCATATTTTAATATTTGTAGTAGTTTTACACAATTGCAACTCAAATATTTCCCTCTGTCTCTCTCACAACATGTTATTTTCACAACAGATTTGTTCCTCAGATCTCTAGACAAATAGAACATGTTATTTCTGTATGTAAAAAGATTTATTTATTCATAAAGTAGAATTTACAACAGTCAACCCTCTTCCAGAGAGTTGACATCCCCCCGTTTATCAAGCCTGTGCAGACCTGTGCAAGTTTGGCCCACAACCGCATCATGTTTAAAACATCACAGCGGCTTCACTTTTCATCTCACTGGCACCTGATTATTGTATTTGGCTTGTCAGACATGGCCGCGTGGCCCTGCCGAGCGCAGCGGGGAGAAACAAAACGAAAGAAAGATGTGTGTACAGAAGGATCCTGACAAATGAAAACATATGTATGTTAGCAGAAAACTACTGTCACTCGGGTCACCACCACAGACAGTCTTTAGCTGTCTTGAGTTTGTCTACCCCTGTTTCCTTTCCCTTGCGTCTTGTTTTACTGCATTCATTGTCCTACTCGCTCATGTTGACTTTTCCTTCTCTTGTTTGCATCTTTTCTGTCACTTTTTCAACCCCTCCTTCCACCCGCACTCCCCTCGTCCCGACAGGCATAGTAATTCCTCCTCCTTGGCAGCGTCTAAATGATTTCATCCTCCCTTACCTCTGTCTTCTCCTACTAATGATGCACCTCGTTCCGTCGTACTTTGATGTCGACTTTCACAGTCTGCTGCCATACACATGTGCACGCGTGCTGGGAGTGGAGACAGGTGAATAATGCGAGCTGTTTAGAGTGAGCAGAAAATCGTGGAAGGGGAGGCAGAGGGTGAACTGATACACAAGCTCCTCTTTTATGTGCTGTCAGCATGCTTCCCCGCGATTGGTGCATCGCGTTTTCGAAACCCCTCCTGTTTCTGACAGTGCTGCAGATGTGATCTCTTGAACGCTCCTCAGGCGCTGTCAGAACCACTGACATACCACAGAAGACGAGTTTCTTTTTCCTCCGTTTGAGCGGAGCGATAATTACTGTTTCCATGTACGAAGACGTCTATCCATGTTTATTTGGGGGATGCCCCCTTTCTGCTTGCAGAAGAGGCACCAGTGAGCTTGTGTTCCTGTTTGGGCTTTTTTAAATGAATTTTGATTTAAATTCATACGATATGCATAAATCCCATTTTAAATATTCATTCATTCATTCAACCTTTATTTAGTCAGGTAAATCTTATTGAGCCTCATGGGCTCATTTACGAAAGCGACCTGCTAAAACTAAACATCTGCGTATGTTGCTCAAACGGAACATATAATGTACATTATACCTCATTAGCATTTCTCCCCTTTTTAGTCACTTCAAGGAGAATTCACATGTGCATAAGTGGTTTAATAAGATTCCTATTTGCACATGTGTGGCTCTGTGAATGCATGTATGCATGTCATTAAAAGGAAGCTGTTAGCTGAACCCCAGGGGGCATGTAAAGTAGCCTTCAGTCAGGTTTAGCAGAGGGAGAAAAAGAGAAATCTCATATAGAAAGGTACTGAGCTGCATATAACAATACATGAGATGCTTGAAGGCTTGTGTGGATGTAATGCCTCTGTACAATTAGCTTTATATAAATTATGGTTGTTCTTCTCAACCAAACACCTATATACCAGTGACTATATTTGAATCTGTAATACAATAGTATTTGAATAAGCTCTTTTACAATAGATTTGGGTGGCATAATTATAATAAGGTATAACAGAATGTCTAAAATTAGCAATGTTTTGAATATGGCCATAAAATGCTGCCTGTAATTGGATCCTAATGAATCTTAATAAATGCCTAAATCTGATTGTATAAATTGTATAAATTCTCCAAATTATGGAAGCATAATTACTTATGCATAGGAACCTTACAATACTTTAAGTGCAAGCAAGAATGTATGGTCTATGATCTACTTCCGGCACTTGGCAAAGCAGGTCGCTTCTCTTTCTGCTCCTCTCCTCCCTAAAGTTTTCCTCCTCCCTGCTTTTGCATTTTTGTCTCGTCTGTAACTCTTCAGTGCTCACTCGAACCAATTTGAAAATGGATTTAATTGCGTGGGCTGTTTCCTCTATCGATAAAATTTTTTCCACGAAGCGCTCCGGACCAGGAGAACCGGCGTGCCCCCTCGACACGCATGCGGTGGGCTACATTATGGACTCGTGGGGCGAGTGGAAGTTAATGTGTCTGACCGTTCTTTCTGTCGAAGACGTGGAAGATTTGTGGATTATTGGAATATTGGTGGCAGCTGCTCTGCTTTTTGGCATTGGCGGAGGTTTCTGCTACTGGAAGCTGAGGAAGACTGCCGCGGCAATCAACGTGCTGGCAAAACTTTCTGCTCAACATGATTCTCTGATCCGGGCTATGACCTCAACGACCCAGCTGTTGTTCGAGCTGAATCGCACGATGGGAGCAGTGGTGGACAGCCGCGGACCTGCAGTGCGTTTTGGGACTCGTTTACAGCCGACCGGGCTTCATCAGGGCACAGATGGGGATTTGTAGCTCGGAACCTCACATGATTCGGCGATTTGGACCTAGACAGCACCTGGACTTCAAGGCTGCAGTCAAAGTACACTGTAGCCTGGCCTGAAAATAAATAAAGCAACTAATCTAATCGGGACTCAGAGCAACCTTGAAAAGAGGCTGACTGTAAACTTCTCCTGGAGTCGAAAGCTGTTGAAAACTGTCGCTGCCCCCCTCCCCCCAGAGGTCTCTGTGTGCATTCAGATGGAGCCGAGCTGAGGCCATCTGCAGACTGTGCTTATCTGAAATGATTACTCACGGACTATCTCCCTGCTTGCCATCAAATGCAACATGTCTTTGTCTTTATCCGTGCTGAAGCTGGTAGAGTTTTTTCGACTTTATCATAGAGTGTCCTAAGACAAAATGTGATAGATTCTTTTTTGAATACCAATGATTATCCAGCTCCCCGGGCGCTTTCTATGGCTGCTCACTGCACCACCTGGTGGTGGTTGGGTTAAATGCAGAGATGAATTTCGTCTGTGTATGGGAAACATACACAGATGACAAAAAAGGACATTATTATTATTATTATTATTATCCGACTGTATGTTCCTTTTTCCATATCTGATTGTTGGCGGCTCAGTTTCATACTGCTGCGGCTTCCGTGCGTACGTCCCTCTTCGGATGGTGCATGCGCCAATTGCAAAACTTAGTACCTTGGTGCAAATATGCCAATAAAGATATATTCTATTCTATTCTATTCTATTCTATTCTATTCTATGGTGACCCTAAAGGAGTTGGTACCAAACATGTAACTTTAATAGTTTGGCAGTATTTTGGTATCTGTATGAAGAAAATGTCAGCCAGAGATGGAAATACTTCTCATCGTTGTCCACTTCTTGGAACGTACCTGTTAATCGCCATGAGGATGAACCTGTTATATACAAACAATTGTCAAAGCCATTATCCACAGCGTCACATCTTAAGGTTTGCTGATGACTCTGTCATACTGTCCCCTTCTCAACAGTGATGACCCAGACCCTGGTCCTGTGGTCGGGGACTTCATTGAATGGTGTGAGTCTGCCTTAAAGTTAAATGTTTCTAAGACAAAGGAGATGGCCGTTGATTTTAGAAAATACTTCAGTTGTCACTCCTGTGATCATTAACAGTGAAGCTGCTGAGGTGATGCATCAATATAAATATCTGGGAACTGTTCTTGATGACAAACTGACCTTTGACCCCCATGTGAACTCACTTTGTAAGGAAGCCCACAAGAAAATGTATTTTTATCAGAAGCTCTGTGGTTTTAATGTTGATTAGACTTTTATGAGAATATTCATGTTTTATTGAGTCTCTTTTAACTTTCACCTTCAGCTGTTGGTTTGGACGTTTGACATGCAAAAACAGGAACAAATAAACTCTTGGGGATTGTCAGGATGTGCAGCAAAACTGCTGGTATAGTCCTACACTGACCTACACAAGGTGAAGTCAGTGAACAAGGCTAGGCGGATTCTGGCAGATCCTGATCATCCACTCCATGATGAGTTCAGGTTGCAGGGCAGCACGGTGGCACAACTGGTAGAGCTGCTGCCTCTCAGCGAGCAGGTCCCCGGTTCAAATCCCGGTCCGGGGGCCTTTCTGGGTGGAGTTTGCATGTTCTCTCCGTGCATGCGTGGGTTTTCTCCGGGTGCTCCGGTTTCCTCCCACAGTCCAAAAACATGCATGTTAGGCTGATTGGTGACTCTAAATTGACCCTGGGTGTGAGTGAGACAGGTACCTCTTGTAAATGAGTCCCCGTGGCTCAACGAGGCTAGCCTGTATAAATAAAGGTTGAATGAATGAATGAATGCTTCCAGCTGGACACAGGTATCTGCTGCCCAGATGTTGGACAAACATACTGAACAACTCATTTATCCCAGTAGCAATCGGACTCCTCAACAAACTATGATGATTTCTGTACTGTTATTTTAATGTCTTAATGTCTTGTTTAGTGTGAATGTTTTATGTGACTGTGAAACAAATTGCCCCTTAGTGATAATAAAGATTCTTGAACTTTAAAGGTGGGGTGACATGATTTTTTTTTGTTATGCATAAAATTGCTCAATATATATATATTTTATCATTTAAATATGTTCGTTTTTGCAAACAAAATGATAAATCACTTTAATTTTGCTTTTAAAGTGATTTTGAACTTCAAGCCGTGTTTAATCATGGGAAATCCGATTACACGCGAACACACCATCTGTGATGTAGTGTGAGGCAGAGAGCTCTGGTCTCTTTGAAGTCTGGTCTCTTTAATAGCGGACAATTTAAAACTCGACGAATTTAGCAATCTATGTGAAGATTTGAGCTATTTGTCTTCATTTTGGGAAGCAGAAAATAGTTTGGGTGATGGAACAAGAAACAACAGGATCTAATTTAGGTCTGATGCTGTATCAGACTTACCTTCATGTCGAGCTGCTCATACCCACGCACTGTGACAAGCCCAGAGCTCTGCCCGGTGTTACGTCACAGATGGTGCGTTCGCGTGTAATCGGATTTACCATGATTAAACACAGCTTGAAGTTCAAAATCACTTTTAACACTAGAAGTCCCAGGATTTTCGACCTCCCCCCAGAAGTCCTGAAAGAGGGTCAAAAGACCCTTAGTCCAAACCAACCATTAATGGGTCCACATTAGTGGGCCATTAACTGCCTTTTGTTATAAATATGCGTGCACACAACTCAGACACCCCCACCACACCAGACTGCACAAACTGCATTCCAATGTTTCCACCAGGTAAGTAAGACTCTGCTTGCACTTCCCCCCTTTGTCAAAAGAGAGGCCCTGACCTGAATTCACACATAACAGACCCTGAAGTTATCTCACAGTTGAACATTTTGGGATATCCACTGAACGGAAAGCTTTGTCTGCTCCAGAACAGTTTTATGCATAAAATTGTCTCATTCTGCTGTGCTGACTATCCTGTAACTTTGATGTTCTGTCAAATAAATTATTTTCCTTACAAGTACTGTCTCTCTCCTTGTCCTTGGCACTTGTATACTGTATACGGTGCGTGCCGGCACATGCAGGTGGCCCATTGCTGTGTTCTAAAACATGCTTGACCTATTGTTGTCTGTCACCTGACGGACAGACACAGGTCACGTGACATGAAGTCAACTGACGGACCGACATAGGTCACACGACATGAGGTCAACTGACGGACCGACACAGGTCACATGACATGAGGTCAACTGACGGACCGACAAAGGTCACATGACCTGAGGTCAAGTGACGGACCAACACAGGTCACACGACCTGAGGTCAAGTGACAGACCAACACAGGTCACACGACATGAAGTCAACTGACAGACCGACACTGGTCACATGACATGAGATCAAGTGACGGACCGACACAGGTCACATGACCTGAGGTCAAGTGACGGACCAACACAGGTCACATGACCTGAGGTCAACTGACAAAACGACACAAGTCACATGACATGAAGTCAACTGACGGACCGACACTGGTCACACGACATGAGGTCAACTGACGGACCAACACGGGTCACTTGACCTGAGGTCAACTGACGGACCGACATAGGTCACACAACATGAAGTCAACTGATGGAATGACACTGGTCACTCGACATGAGTTCAACTGACAGACAGACACAGGTCACACGGCATGAGGTCAACTGACGTACCGACACAGGTCACATGACCTGAGGTCAACTGACGGACCGACACAGGTCACATGACCTAAGGTCAACTGACTGACCGACACAGGTCACATGACCTGAGGTCAACTGACGGACCGACATAGGTCACACGACATGAAGTCAACTGATGGACCGACACTGGTCACTCGACATGAGGTCAACAGACGGACCGACACAGGTCACACGGCATGAGGTCAACTGACGTACCGACATAGGTCACATGACCTGAGGTCAACTGACGGACCGACACAGGTCACATGACCTGAGGTCAACTGACTGACCGACACAGGTCACATGACCTGAGGTCAAGTGATGGACTGACACAGGTCACATGACCTGAGGTGAACTGACGGACCAACACAGGTCACATGACCTGAGGTCAAGTGACGGACCAACACAGGTCACATGACCTAAGGTCAAGTGACGGACCAGCACAGGTCACACAACATGAAGTCAAGTGACGGACCAACACAGGTCACATGACCTGAGGTCAACTGACAAAATGACATAGGTCACACGACATGAAGTCAACTGACGGACCGACACAGGTCACACGGCATGAGGTCAACTGACGTACCAACACAGGTCACATGACCTGAGGTCAACTGACACAACGACATAGGTCACATGACATGAAGTCAACTGACGGACCGACACAGGTCACATGACCTGAGGTCAACTGACGGACCGACACAGGTCACACGACATGAGGTCAACTGACGGACCAACACAGGTCACATGACCTGAGGTCAACTGACGGACCGACACAGGTCACATGACCTAAGGTCAACTGACTGACCGACACAGGTCACATGACCTGAGGTCAACTGACGGACCGACATAGGTCACACGACATGAAGTCAACTGATGGACTGACACTGGTCACTTGACATGAGGTCAACTGACGGATCGACACAGGTCACTCGACATGAGGTCAACTGACGGATCGACACAGGTCACACGGCATGAGGTCAACTGACGTACCGACACAGGTCACATGACCTGAGGTCAACTGACGGACCGACACAGGTCACATGACCTGAGGTCAACTGACTGACCGACACAGGTCACATGACCTGAGGTCAAGTGACGGACAGACACAGGTCACAAGGCATGAGGTCAACTGACGGACCGACACTGGTCACACGACATGAGGTCAACTGACGGACCAACATGGGTCACTTGACCTGAGGTCAACTGACGGACCGACATAGGTCACACAACATGAAGTCAACTGATGGAACGACACTGGTTACTCGACATGAGTTCAACTGACGGACCGACACAGGTCACACGGCATGAGGTCAACTGACGTACCGACACAGGTCACACGGCATGAGGTCAACTGACGTACCGACACAGGTCACATGACCTGAGGTCAACTGATGGACCGACACAGGTCACATGACCTGAGGTCAACTGACTGACCGATACAGGTCACATGACCTGAGGTCAAGTGACAGACTGACACAGGTCACATGACCTGAGGTGAACTGACGGACCAACACAGGTCACATGACCTGAGGTCAAGTAACGGACCAACACAGGTCACATGACCTAAGGTCAAGTGACGGACCAGCACAGGTCACACAACATGAAGTCAACTGACGGACCAACACAGGTCACATGACATGAGGTCAACTGAGGGACCGACACAGGTCATATGACCTGAGGTCAAGTGACGGACCAACACAGGTCACATGACCTAAGGTCAACTGACAAAATGACACAGGTCACACGACATGAAGTCAACTGACGGACCGACACAGGTCACACGGCATGAGGTCAACTGACGTACCAACACAGGTCACATGACCTGAGGTCAACTGACACAACGACACAGGTCACATGACATGAAGTCAACTGACGGACCAACACAGGTCACATGACCTGAGGTCAACTGACGGACCGACATAGGTCACACGACATGAGGTCAACTGACGGACCAACACAGGTCACATGACCTGAGGTCAACTGATGGACCGACACAGGTCACATGACCTGAGGTCAACTGACGGACCGACACAGGTCACATGACCTGAGGTCAAGTGACGGACAGACACAAGTCACACGGCATGAGGTCAACTGACGGACCGACACTGGTCACACGACATGAGGTCAACTGACGGACCAACACGGGTCACTTGACCTGAGGTCAACTGACGGACCGACATAGGTCACACAACATGAAGTCAACTGATGGAACGACACTGGTCACTCGACATGAGTTCAACTGACGGACCCACACAGGTCACATGGCATGAGGTCAACTGACGTACTGACACAGGTCACACGGCATGAGGTCAACTGACGTACCGACACAGGTCACATGACCTGAGGTCAACTGACGGACCAACACAGGTCACATGACCTGAGGTCAACTGACTGACCAACACAGGTCACATGACCTGAGGTCAAGTGACGGACCAACACAGGTCACATGACCTAAGGTCAAGTGACGGACCAGCACAGGTCACACAACATGAAGTCAACTGACGGACCAACATAGGTCACATGACCTGAGGTCAAGTGACGGACCAACATATGTAGCCCACTGAAAGGGACCGGGGGATTTAGAAGCCAAGTTCACTTGCGCAAAAAAGCGCAGCCTTAGTCAAATTAGTGTGCCCCCTCCTGTGGTGCGCCAGTAATGGCCTTATTTACAAAACAAAAGCGCCTGTTAACAGCTCATTATAGGATGTTAGCTAAAATCCTTCGGGTCACTCGACCCGTCTCTGGGTTCCAAAGGTAGAAATGCTGAATGACCCTTCTCTGGGACTTCTAGTGTTAAAGCAAAATTAAAGTGATTTATCATTTTGTTTGCAAAAACGAACATATTTAAATGATAAAATATATATGTTTTGAGCACTTTTATGCATAGTAAAAAAATCATGTCACCCCACCTTTAACTTATAGGATGAACTTCAAGACATATGGAGTTCACAGTTGCCACTGCTGTCATTACAACTTCACACCACTTGACACAAATCAGCAATAGCAGGTGGGTTTATGAGAATGAAGAAGGATAGCTTGTGCATTGTCCCAGGATGCAGCTGATACATGCTGAGTTTGAGCAAACACATAGACATGCACACCTAAGAACAATGTACAGTACAGTATAGTAATCAGTTAACCAAACATACATGGACAGTGGTCTGAAACCAGAGTATCTAGGGAAATTCTACAGAAAGGCCCCAGACCAGGGGTCAAACACAGTGCAGTATTTTTCTCGGTTCAAGGCAACAGCACCAATAATGGCTGAACTGTGTAGTTTTATCTAATTACAGAGATAATAAAATTTGCTCAGATAAAAACCAAAAACCTGACCGACTATAAAATATGTTGCCCTTTTTGTGCTCTGGGTGTAGTACAGTTTATATATATATATAAAAAAGGTTTTATTGTCTTAACTGAGTAATGGTACTTGTAAGCGCTTTAGTTTTAAGTTCAGTTGGTGCAATGATAAATAATGAGGTTTAGAAAAAAGGGCACTGACAGAAGAACACAATGGATTTGCTTCACTCTAACTAAAATGTCTAGGTGATAATATTTTAAAGACTCAGGTGGATACCTAATGGCTGGCTGGCTGAACAACTGGTGTCTGACTGATGATGCTGCCTTTGGGAATTGTCTTCCGAAAGGGGATGATCACCAAATCTCAACTCCTTCTACCAGAATGGCTGATTGCTCCACTCACTTGTTAAGATTGGCCCACAGCGCTGCTGGTTGGCCACGCTGAGGATGCTTGAGGAGATCAGTAAAGGGGAGCAAAGTCTGTTAGTCTGTTTAGAGATACTCCCTCTCTTCCATTTTCCTGTTGAAAGCTTCTGATTAACTTTTAATCTTGACAGTTATTCAAACATTTTTTTTTGTAAAAAAAAAAAGGCAACCTTTTTTTAAAATAAAATAAAAATACATATTTTTAGAAACTGAAAATTGATTACCGTATATACAACTGATTCTAATAGCACTTGTTTTTTTGTTTGTTTGTTTTGTTTCTTACTTTGTATTGTGTTTGTCATAACTTTGGGTCAGTCCATATATTTGCCAAATTGTACTTTTTCCAGCTTTGGTCAATATGCATTCATACATTTTGGATACACAGAGAAGCCACTGGCGACAAGTC